>MCJB01002080.1:53177-119765 GCA_002018475.1 Nicotiana obtusifolia
CCCCCCCCCCCCCCCATTGTAGCACAATGAAACAAAATGGAAAAGGGGCCTCCACATCCACAGGAGAAGGGATGCCACATGCCATGAAAAAGCTCCTCGATTCATGGTTGACCGGCATATTAGTAAAGGTGCTCAACAAACAAGCTCCATGCACGATCATAGAAATCGCGAGAGCCCACACGGTACAATAAGGAGACGAACAGGGTGATCAACCAGACCCCCAACGCCAAGTATAACTCACAATGTTACTGACAGTGCAGGTGACGACATCCTCGCTGTTGTTCTTAAGAGAATGGAAGAAATGGAGAATGAGAACAAAATTCTCACCGACCAAATGAAAGAACACCAAGAACGAGTCGACAAGATACCGGGCGCTTCTAAGCTACTGCCGAAGATGGACACCGGCAAGATCGTAGAGTAGCGGTATAGCGAGGACCTTCAAAATGCCACCATATCTCCGGATATACGACGGAACAACCAACCCCGAAGATCATGTGACTCATTACGTTACCACCGTAAAAGGCAATGACCTCACCAAGGATCAGGTGTCCACCATTTTGCTGAAGAAATTCGGCGAAACCCTCAATGAAGGGACATTAACATGGTATTCACAACTACCAGCCCACTCCATAGAAACCTTCGAAGAAATGGCCGATAACTTCGTGTCGGCGCATGTCGGGGCCAAGAAAGCCCAAAGAAGAGTAAATGACATCTTCGCCATCAAGCAATCCCTAGGAGAGGAACTAAGGGACTTCCTTGCCCAATTCAACAAGGTAAGGATGACCTTACCAAATGTATCTGAAGGGAATGTAGTCGCAGCCTTTCAGTAAGGGTTGAGCAGAGAGGATTCAAGAGCAACTAGAAAGCTACTGAACCGGTTGATGAAGTACCCTCCAACTATTCGGGAGAAAATCCATAATGCCCATTATGCCGAAGTTCAAGCAATTGTTGACGACCTCAACGGGCCAACTCGACGGCTCATCTCGGTACAAGCCGAACCCAGGAAAGAACAAAGAGATAACATGAGGAGGTATCACCCCAGTCTCAAGGCCAAATAGGGAACAACATCAGCTTACGTCAGGGTCATCGCCCCTCCTTCCTTCGGCTATGATGATGGCCTATCTAGGCCGAGGACAGGGACTCACAGGAACGAGAGAGGCATGCCCCCCTTAATATCTGCTCACAATTTTTGTGTTCACCCATAGAAATAGTCTACGCCCTGGAGAAACTCGGAACAAAGGTGAAGCGGCCGCCAAAGATGAGGTTCAATCCAAGTAACAGAAAATCCGACGCCCTCTGCGAATTCCACCAAGAACGCGGGCACAAAATAGAAGATTCCATCGCCCTAAGGCAAGAGGTAGTGAACATGTTGCAGCAAGGGAACCTCAAAGAGCTGCTGAGCAACAACGGAAGAAACACCTTTGCCAGGGGTCGAGAACATCAAGGTCCGCCGATGCTGCCCTCACCGGCCCGCACCATCAATATGATTATTGGTGGCAACAACAATGCTTCTATTAACGGAATCAAGTTCACCTCCACTCACAAGCTCAAAAGATCGATCTCCCACGAACGGTATAACAGACCCAAAGAAACTATAATCTTCGACGAGTCAGATGTCGACAGTTTGACTTTCCCCTACAATGATGCTCTTGTCATTATTTCACGAATTTCAGATACTGATGTTAAACGTATCATTGTAAATGATGGGAGCAGAGCGTGCATTATCTATCCCCGAGCCCTCACCCAGATGAGCCTCGAGGAGAATATAGTGCCACGCTACATCACACTAACTGGATTTAACAATGCAGTTGAACGGACTTTGGGAGAAATTACACTCCCCGTCCTTGCTGGTGGCATAACTCTGAATCAATGTGTCACATCATGGACCAGGACACTACATACAATGCCATAGTAGGATGAACATGGAGACATCCCATGAGAGTCGTCCCCTCCAGCCTATACCAAGTGATCAAGTTCCCAACAACCTGGGGAATATTCAGCATACGCGGGGAACAATGTACGTCCTGGGAATGCTACCACACTGCCATGTATTGCTCAATGACCCAATGAAAGAGATATAAGGAAGAAGAAGCATAGCAATCAACGGGGTTGAGATCAACACAAGAAGAGACTAGAGACGTCATTATAGACCCTGAAACGATCGAAGCCGCGAACTCAACTATAAAGACCTCGACCTTGTTCAGTTACATCCCAGTGACTCTAGCAAAAAGGCCTACATCGGCTACAAGCTCCGAGAACTAGGTAAATTTAGTCAATTTTCAATAATTAACACAGATTTGTTTGTATTCAGCCATGCAGATATGTCGGGCAACCCCAAGGAGATCGCCACACACAAATTGAATGTCGACCTATTCTATCCCTCTGGAAGACAGGTTAGATGTAAATTCAACTCCACCATCAACGTCCACGAGGAAGTATAAAAGCTATTAGAAAATGTCTCCATTAGGGAGTCGAAATACCCTAACTGGATAGCAAACATGGTGATGGTCAAAACGAAAAGAGGAAATGGAGAATGTGTGTAGATTTCATAGACTTGAACATAGCATGCCCGAAAGATTCATTCTCGCTGCCACATAACGACTAACTCATCGACGCAACGACCGGGCACGAGATGCTGAGTTTCTTGGACGCATACTCGGGCTATAATCAGATACTCATGGAAGAAGAGGAGCAGGAGAAAACCATGTTCATCACCCACCGAGGAGCATATTATTAGAGGGTCATGCCGTTCGGGTTGAAGAACACAGGAGCCACCTATCAGAGATTGGTCACAAGAATGTTAAAGTACCAACTCGACAAGACCATAGAGGTATATATCGACGACATGTTGGTCAAATCCGTGAGGACATACCATTTGAGGGAAGCTTTCGACATATTAAGACGATACGAAATAAAGCTAAACCCAGAGAAATGCGCATTTGGCGTAGCCTCGAGAAAGTTTTTGGGTTTCTTAGTGTCACACGAGGGATCGAAGTCAACCCAGACCAAATCAAGGCTATCGACGGGATACCTGAACAACTAACTAGTAAAAAGCAGGTCCAAAAGTTGACTGGTCGAATACAATCCTATCGAGATTTATCTCGCTGTCATCTGGCAGATGTCATAGATCTTTTGGCATACTAAAAAAGGGATAACGGCCCTGAGTGTGCACCCGATTGCGCACAAGCTCTGCTAGAACTAAAGGTGTATCTGTCTTCACCACCTCTACTCTCGAAGCCTGAACCCGGGGAACACCTCTTCATCTACATCGCCGTCCCTAAAGTAGCAGTAAGTGCAGTCCTGATTCAAGATAATAAAGGTACGCAATCCCCTATTTACTACATTAGTAAAACACTGGTTGATGTCGAAACGAGGTTCCAACACCTCAAGAAACTATCCCTTGCACTGGTCGCAGCTTTACGAAAGCTTAGACTCTATTTCCAGTGCCACCCTATCTCGGTTATTACCACTTTTCCTTTAAGAAGCATTTTATATAAACTCGAGTTGTCGGGGAGGCTGGCCAATTGGGCCATCGAGCTAAGTGGGCACATTATCACATACTAACATTGAATAGCGATAAAATCACAGGTGCTCGCTGACTTCATCGCAGACTTCAGCGTAAAAGTAATGTCCGAGGTAGGGAAGGAGGCCGCTCAAGCTTCTCTTCAGACACAAGATCTCTGGGTCATGTATACTGACGGTGCATCCAACGCTTCTAGATCCGGACTGGGACTCGTACTCGAAGTCCCTAGGTGAGATATTTTTCCAATCTATAAGGTGCCCAGATATGAGTAACAACGAGGCCGAGTATGAGGCCCTAATTGTAGGACTGAGGCTAGCACCCAAATACGGGGCAAAGTGGCTGAAACTCCGCTGTGATTCTTAGCTCATGGTTAACTAGTTTACAGGGACTCACCAAATCAAAGATAAAAGGTTGCAAAAATATCAATCCGAGATCTGTAAGTTGCTGCCAAAATTCAATGAATGACAGCTCGACCAAATCCCATGAGCCCAGAATACCGAAGCAGACGGCCTCGCCAAATTGCCCGCAGCCACCAAAAGCATCACAACCGAGGATAATAGTGTAGTCCGCCTCCTCAACTCGTCACTAGACTAAAAAGAGGTAAGGTCTATAAGTTTAACTTGGGACTGGCGTAATTGTATTATTACTTACTTGCAAGACGACATCCTCCCAAGCGATAAAAAGAAATCTAGAATACTAAGGATGGAGGCAGCCAGGTACAACCTCCTTCATAACGACTTGTACAAGAGAACATATAGCGGCCTTCTGGCAAAATGTCTGGGTCTAAACCAAACCCAGAGCGTTCTCAAAGAAGTCCATGAAGGCCACTATGGCCCTCATTCTGATGATCGAGCAATCGTTAGGTACCTCATATGGACAGGATACTACTGGCCCACAATGAAAAACGATGCCTCCGAATTTGTGAAGGAATGCGAACAATGTCAAAAATATCCCCCAATAATTCACAAAGCAGGCGAACAACTTCACTCAGTCACCTCTACATGGCCGTTTATCAAGTGGGCAATGGACTCTAGTGGGCCCCCTTCTAGCAAGGCAAGGTAATGTACGTTTTCTTTTATTTTTGGCTGACTATTTCTCTAAATGGGCAAGCAGGAGAATTCGCCCAAATACGCGAACAAGATGTTATCGGCTTCATATGAAAAACATCATCTGCCGATTCGGCCTACCCAAGGAGATCAGCTACGACAACGGACCCCAGTTCACGAGAAAAAAAACTGTCGAATTTTTTGGGAAATGGCACATTAAGAGGATGCATTCAACCCTTTATCACCCAACGGGCAACGGGCAGGCAGAATCCTTCTACTAGTCCATATTAAACATCATGAAGAAAAAACTTGAAGAAGCCAATGGACTATAGCCGAAAATACTCCCCGAAGTATTATGGGCGTACAGAACCACCCCGAAGACGAGCACAAGAGAGACACATATTCTCTAGTCTACAAAACAGAAGCAGTTATACCAGTCGAGGTCGGAGAGCCAAACCTAAGGTACTCCCATGAAAGTGTCACCAGCAATGACGAGAGTAGAAGGTAAGAGATCTGAGATCGACGAACAAAGAGACATGGCGTACATAAGAAGGGTCTCCCAAGAGAAGCAAGCGAAATGTTACTACAACAAAAAGGCAAAGGTCTGGCAGATTAAAGTGAGGGACTACGTACTCAAAGCCAAATCCCAAGCAATCAGATATCCACGAGAAGGCAAACTAGGAACAAACTGGGACGGCCCATACAAAATTATAAGCAAAGCATACAAGGGTTCGTTCCAACTAGAGACAATGGAAGGAAAACAATTATCAAACAATTGGAATATTAGCCACCTCAAATAGTTCAACTTCTAAAAAAGAGAAGCGTCCCAAGTCGTACTCTTTTTCCTTCACTTGAGTTTTGTCCCATTAGGGTTTCCCCAAGTAGGTTTTTAACGAGGCGATACAAGGACACTTCAAGTCCAAGTAGGTGAAGAACGGACTAATTTCTCTTTCATTGCCTGACTCCTCAAGACTCTCCAAGTCGAACAATGAAGGATCTAGATAGATCGAGACTGGGAGTGGAATGCTAGCTAATGTCCAATGTTTGTAAATTTCTCCAATTATGTAATCAGAGCAACAACGTCAAAGTACTAGAAAGTTACGTCTATCAAAACCACCTTGAAAAAAGGTTAAGTTTGACCTAGCTCGAACTAACACCTACCGGCCTTCGGTCGAGATTTGGCAAAAGGTTAAGTTCGACCCAGCTCGAACTAACACCTACTGGCCCTCGGGCACAATTTAAAAAAAGGTTAAGTTTGACCCACCTCGAATTAACACCCATCGGCCCTCGGCCACAATTTAACAGAAGGTTAAGTTGACCCAGCTAGTCGGCCACAATTTAACAAAATGTTAAGTTCTAACCAGCTCGAGCTAACACCCATCGGCCCTCGGCCACAATTTAACAGAAGGTAAGTTTGACCTAGATCGAACTAACACATATTGGTCCTTGGCCACAATTTAATGAAAGGTCAAGTTCGACCCAGCTCGAACAAACACCTACCTGCCCTCGGCCACAACTTAACAGAAGGTCAAATTCGACCAATTTCAAGCAACACCTATCAGCTGACATACTCGACCTATGTAAACAAAGGGCTGATACGGCCCATAAAACTCTAACGCTACGACCAACTAGAAGACCAACAATAATAAATTAAAAAAACAGAAAGTGAAACGAGCAAACAACAGAAGCAAAAATATACAAGTGTAGAAAAAAATCACATTAATAGAAGAGGGTGAAAGGAACAACCTTAATATTTCACAGATAAAGATTTCTTTACAAAGGCTCTTGAAGACATCGGCAAAATACATAAGAAGGTTAAAAAAGAAAAACTACTGGCATCTCCATCACAGCCTTCTGCGCCCTCGCCAACTCGATCTCCAGCGGTGTCACCACCCTGACCACTAGTACCCTCACTGTCTTCGCCCCCAGCATCCTCTCCATCCTCGCCCTAAGGGTAGACAAAATTATACCAGGCATCCTCATCAAACTGATCTATGCCCTCTTCCCTATCATCCCTATTAGGTCGAGGCATATCACAGTCATAGCTACAAGTGAGCCAAGCTTCGCGAGCCTTAACTCGAGCATCCTCAAGGGCCGCCTAAAAAATGGAGCCCGCTGCATGTAAGTCTCAAAACACATCTAATCTGGCCTTGGCATGGATCCACTCTTCGTACAACTCCCGAGGGACGTTAGGGAAATCTGAAGCATTAGAAGAAGAAAACCGCGCAAGTAGTTGGGCTCTCGCGGCCTTCAGAGCAGCAAAAAAGCTCAGAGTTTTCCCTGTACAACACTCCACTCCTCTCCTCGAGCCTGTCCTCCTTAGCCCTCACTGTCGACTGGTCATTCTCCCACTCAGCCCGAAGAGTCTTGTTTGCCAGCTCGAGGTTTCCCACCTTCCTCCGAGCCTCCAACCAAGAGGATGTCGCCTTCTCGAGCTCCTCCAACTTCTCAGCAATCTAGCCCCTAAGAGCCTCCGCCAGGAATTGGCACTCTTCAAGTTGACCTCGCAGCTGGGCCACTTGTGCTTGAAGATCATTACATTAGGCCTCCACGCCCCTACTGAGCTCAACTCCTCTTCTTTGCTCCTCAACATCCCCTCAATGATGCTGCACTTCTCTATGCCCTGCATTAGCTTCTTATCCTACTTCTTCAATTCTTCCCTCAGAGCTCGCACATCGCCGCCCTTACGAAGCCGACTTCGGAGATCCAAGTATTTACCGCGGTACTCGGTGTATTTTCCTTTCAACTTCATAAATATCTCTTTGTGCCTTTTCTCTCTCCGTGCACTCTCTATTTCTAGAATAAACATCTACAAATCAAAGAAAAAAGGTCATAACTTCAAAACAAGCTAAGGCATAAGAAGAAGGTCGGACAATAGTACTTACCTTGAGAACAAGGCCGGCAATGCTCTTTGACAGAGCACTGTCATTTATCTCCTTAAGGGTCTTACCCTTAATGCTGGAATAGAGAGGACCAAGGGCACTGACTACATCCTCGGTGTTCAGCAAAAAATAACGATCCGTGGGGATCATGATGGCCCTCGAACCTCCCTTCAATCTCACCTCGAGCTAGGTGACCCCCTCATCGGTCGTTCTCAAGTCATCCAAATCAACATTGGAGCCCGAATTGTTACCATCCTTGGAAACAGTCTTCCCTTCATCACCAGTAGGTGAAGAGACATCCACGTCCGCTCGAGCGGTTGAAGCCTCCTTTAGTCGCGAAAGTACATGGTCGCCACCAACAGCCACCTCCTCGATCTCTCTCCCCTCGGAATGTAAGGGCACACCTACACTTGCTTTTGCTGATCTCGGGGCCTCGAGGCTCGGCTCAATATCATCGTTAACTAAAATTGTCGATGTCTCAAGTAATGTGAAACATTCTTCTGCGACATCAACGGCCAAAGAGACTCTTCCACCCACATCCACAGACCTCCTTTTTCGAGGTTGAAGATCCATGTCGCTGGGCATATGTTCGTTGTCCTCATTAACAAGTGAAAATAAGGGAAGAGCGGAGGTCGCGACGGTCGGAACATGGATGGGGGCGTGAGGGGGCGACAACTGGAACTAGGATGAAAGCAGAAGTGGCAGTAGCTGAGGTGGGGGCGAAGATAGAAGGCATAGTGGCCCTCCTCTTCTGAAACGAAGGTATGGGAGCCCTTGACTTCCTCGCAGCCCCTCTGATCGAACATAGATAAAAATTAAAAAATAAGGGATCAACGTAAAGAATCGACACCGATGGTAGAAGACCACCATCGACAATAGAGAAAAGATTACCTTTCGAGGGGAGAGACGATCTGTATTCTGGAAAAAGCTCGACCAGTCACGTATCCCTGCCGTATAGGGAAGGATCTGTCTGACCCAGTCGCCAATATGGGCCACCAATTAGAGAGGTTGTATAGTAGCTGCAAAAAAAAAAGAAGGGCTGGTTAACCAACCTACATCAAGAAAAATGTAAAAAAAAAAAAATACAAACACGAGCACTTACGAGTGGGGTTCCAGGCATTAGGGAAGCCGGCGGCAATAGATACTACGTCCTCGGACCTAATAAAGAGATAATCGAGCCAGAAGTGCCGACTAGCCTTGTCATCCATTCTCACCACCAAGCATTTCCCTCCATGGTGGCGAAGATTCAGCAACGTCCCTCAATAGACATGGGGGGCGAAAAGGTGCACCAGGTGGCGTACCATAATCTCAACTTTGGCCAATTCAGCGAACTTCGCCAACATCTTGACCACCTTGAAGACGTAAGTGGCAAGCTGCGCGGGGCACACATTATAATGGCAGCACAATTCTTCTATCAACAGCAGGAAAGGGAATGAGTAGCCGATTGTGAACGAATAGGCATAAAGGTCGCAGAATCCGGGAAGATGGACTCACACTTCGTCATCACCCGCAGACCAACTCCACGGGAACAGGAAGACCGAGCCTAGACATAAATTCGGCTAAATACTCGACCGTCATTGAAGATCAAAACCTCTCAGTCACAACTTCCAGTGCCTTGTGGAAATCAGGTTTGGCATCAAGGTATCGAGGTAAAATCTCCTCCACATTAGGGAGGGTTTCCTCCTCAACAGCAACTGCAACGTCTTCCCCCTGATCAGGGAATACGACATCTAGAGGGATAGAACCTCCAAATGGATATAAGATGCGAGGTTCGACATTGTTTTAAAGACAAAGAAGTAGAGAGCAATAAGAAAATGATTAAATTTTACGAAGGAGAAGAACGATTTTACGAAGGAGAAGAAAGGTTTCTGCTTGAGAAATAGAAGGAGTGCGGAAAACATTAAATTTAACGAGCCCTCCCCTATTTATAAGGTTTTGGGGCATCAGAATCGAATGGCTGGCCATGATTAGCATAAAGATCGAACCGGCAGAATTAATCAAGGGCCACACGAGAATCGACGCGATGCGCCGGGAATCAGCATCATCATAACGCATGACGTCATGATGTCACTCTTTCTCTTGGACCAGATAGCTCCAACAAATCTGCTCGATAAGATAGACCACGAATGCCATTATCTGCTCACTGAACTAGCTTGCGAGGACGGCCTCAACAAGCGGAGGACTAACTGTATAGGCCAACAATTGTCTTTGATGTGATTAAATCATATCAGCATTAAGAGGGCCTTCATTGGTTGCCACGTGTCACCGGTATGACTTCGACAAAGGCCTGCCTAAGGTCGAAGTGGCCCCTTAATAAATGAAGATCAAGGTCATTGAGCCATTAGAGATCAAGGTCGAAGAGTCATTGTAGATCAAGGTCGAGGTCGAGCATTCATCTTGGACAGAGTAAATAACGGCTAGTTTGAGGTTAAGACATACAAGAGAATATTCTAGTGGATATTCTTTGTACCTGTATTATAAGGGTTTTTAGGAGTATGTTCCATATAAATAAAATGAGAGATCATTATAGGGGACATAAGATATTCACTAGTAAGGAGACACGTTGACTTTCTCTGTAGAATCTGGCTTTATTGCAAAAATATAATATATACCTTTTTCTTAAGATTCTCACCGTACCTCTCCACTAGATTCAAGAACAATCTGAACATGCGAAGGCTCATCAATCATTCATCATTGTCGGAAAGAATATCCACAGACCTCACCCTTTTCGGGTGATTCACATGTTCTTATTTACTTAAGTGCCATTCACTGCTACTTATTGTTACTTAATGCTATCCTCTTCATTTTGGGCCATTCAATATCGCTAGTGTTGTCAACATTTATTGCTACTTGGATAGTATACGTATTATCTTACTACAAAATCAATTAATATATCATTTGGGCATTACTATTGACTAAGATTAACTTTATTTTATTAAATCTAATTGTTTAAACCAAGATCTAAAATTTGGGTTAAACAGGCAGCGCGTGAAATCTACTACCCTGTTGATAACTGGTTGTTGATTTTTAGGGTGGTAATAATATCAATTCGCACAAATATAGGGGGGTCTTAGGTCCTCCAAAGTTGAAGTGTGTAGTTGAGAAAAGCAGACAAGTTGGAGGGTATTTATGTATTCTCTACGTGAATTGCGTTAAACTTGACCTTAAGCGCATACCATCAGTTGATTTTCCTCAATGCACTTATGTGACCTTAAGCACATACCATTACTCGATCTCCCTTAATGACGGTCAACTGCTGACAGGACCAGTTGTCATCTTGGATACTCGTTTAGTCAAGAAAGGAAATGTTATTGATGTGCTGGTCTATTTCTCTTCCCTGATGAATTGACCTAGGAAGACTATGTATATCTACCATAGTAATTTCCTTCTTTGAGGGAATAGGGAACGGGTTACGAAACCCGATTTTTCGTTAAGTCAGACTTTAAGTAGTACTTCTTCTGTTTCAATTTATGACGTATTTTAACTTAGCATAGAAGATTGTAATAGCTTATCATGAAGATGATCTAAACATATATGCTTATTATGGTTGTTGGAAGGCAGATTTTAATTAAAAAACTGTTTCATCTCTTGTACTATTTTCTTTTCCTTTATTTACCTTTCTATTAGTACCATCTATTTGCTCTCAATTCCCTTTTCGGTCGTAGCTATAAAAGTCCTGTCTTCTTCTACCTTGCACCTATGAACAACTAATATATCGCTGCACGCTAATGTAGTACTAACTGGTTTTTGTTTTTCATAGTAGTATTCTTATTTCAACATTGCGTCTTTTGGAAAAAAGGCAACAAGATAATAGCTTATCACCACGAAAAGAGGATTGTACTTTCAAAAGGAAAATTGAGTGGAGGCTTACATTTTGTATTTTCAAAACAAAGATTGTTACATCTTTGTCCGACCTGTTGTTTTTCTTCAACCTCTAGACTGGTCCCCACGAAATCACATGGACCATTATTAAGTATCACATGTAACATTTACGTATACAAGCCGACGTCTTTTGTTACATTCCAGTTCCAATTTTGAATCTCGAAACCATACCCCTTTCAATAAATCAGTTCATTCATGGAGAAATTAGTAGAAGTATCAGGAGCAGAAATACGAATAGACTTTGCATTAGGCTGCAAATGTCGAGCTACAGTGAACCTCAGATCACTTATTGCAACCTCTCCAATAGCCTTCAAAGTCCAAACTTCGTCTCCTCATAAGTACCAAGTCAATCCACCCAGTGGCCTAATTCCACCTTTATCTTCAACCACATTCCAAGTTATTCTCAAGCCACAATCCCAACTCCCTACAACTTTCCCTCGCTCCCCTTCTGACAGATTCCTCGTTAGAACAATATTAGCACCACAAGTACTCGAACCGAATCATTCCGAACTCGTTAACTCCTGGTTCAGCTCAATTAGGCATCGTTCGACGTACGACATAAAACTCAAGGTGGTATTTGTGGGCCCCTTTCTTCTTCGTCATGCTGTTAGTAACGGAGATTCTGAATCCGTTAGAAACATTATCAAACGGCAGCCATCCGTTTTCTCTGTGTTTTCAACTCGGGAAGCGGAGTCACTCCTTCGAGTTGCAAAGCAGCTGGATAATAGTAAAGAAATTGTGAGTATCTTGGTTGAGGGCGGATTAAAAGTGGACGCGTGTTCTGAATCAAACGTCGACGTTAAATGGGTGTCAAAGGGGTGGACGGCGTTACATATCGCCGTTGTAAATGATAGGAGAGAAGAGATTGAGAGGCTGCTGAGAGTGAATAGACAGCAGGGGTCTTTGGATATCAGAGATAAGGAGGGAAGAACGCCGTTACATTTAGCGGCGAGTAAAGGGTTATTGGAAAGTGCGAAGGTGTTGATAGGTGCAGGTGCACAAGTGGATGGGAGGAGCAAGGATGGTAGAACGGCTTTGTTCAAAGCAGCTGCTAATGGCGACTCTCTGATGGTGAAGATGCTTCTTGAAATGGGCGCCGACCCTACTGTTACTGAATTGAGTCTTGGCCGTTCGGCTCTTGATATTGCACGAGCTAAGGGCCATGTAAGTACTACTCCCACTTTATGTTATATACCATCTCGGTTTTTGACTAGATAAAAAATTTAAGAAAAATTTGCAATACCAATATAGCATCATAAGAATTGTGATCTTAAGTGAGGGCTCATGAAAGTTGTCAAAACATGCCGGATATGAGTGTTTTGACAGCCATTATGAGCTAAAAATGTTTTAATTATTACTGAATTTGTTCTGATTGGAGATTAATATCAGTTATTTCGAGAGACAATAGCCGATTAAATAAAACATTTTTCAGCGGATTAAAACAAAGTGGTCCACAAATGTAATCTAGTTGAGTGGCCTGCCCCAAACTTTGCCCTGTCTACCATGTGCGTAAAGAGCTAGTCTGGTTTCATTGCAGTTATACTTTCCTTTTCTGTAACATCCAGCGACCATTTCTTTCACATTCACAACCTACCTTACCATAAGTAATGTTGCAGGAGGTAGTTGTTAAAATTATCGAAAGAGGAGAAGCAGTGCTTCATGAAGCAAGACGTGGAGACCTCCAGTTGCTCGAGACGCTGCTCGAAAAGGGAGCGAGCACCAACTTCCGCGACCAATATGGTCTGACGGCTCTTCATGTTGCAGCTATTAAAGGGAACAAAGATGCAGTAATGATACTCGCAGAATTCAGAGCCGACTTAGAATGCCAGGATGCAGAAGGCCACACTCCCCTGCACATGGCCGTCGAAGGTGGATGTGCACAAACGGTAGAAGCACTGCTAAACAGAGGAGCCAATGTGAATGTTAGGAACAAGAAAGGTGATACTCCTCTTTCTATCGCCATGTTTTTGGGTTATGAAGATATAACGCAGCTGCTTGTTGATGAGGGTGCTGTGCTTTCTCTAATTCCCTCAAATTCCTCCTCTCACTTATCTTGATTCCTGGCTATGATAGATTGTACAGCTTTTATGAATAGTACCACGCCATTGACCAAAGAGCAAATTCTTCCGTTTTTTTCAAACAAATCGTTTGTTACAAGCAAATTAAATGATTCTTAAACATACGAAAGTTAACGGTTAAGTTCATAATGAAGATTAGGTGAGTCCTATATTGAAGATTATTTTATCCAGATTCAAGGTCATGATTTAGTATAATCAGATTGATTCCTTAAAACTAATTGTGACACCAGAAGAGAATCACACGTCGATAAAACAGGGAGAGATGTCGGGTATATACGTAAACGAGCTTTTGACCCTAGTTACGCGTTTTAAATACGTTTGAGCCTAGACCCAAATCGGACAATATCACTAGTAGGCTGAGCTGTTACATATGATATCAGAACCACTTAGCGTGCATCCTAGAAAGATGGTGGGGCAAGCCTCAATGGTCAATTGAGTTTAGGCGAATCACACATTGGGAAACCCACATCTTTGAGAAGGTGGTGAGGCAAAACTCAACGAGGATGTTTAGTCCCTAAGAGGGGGTGTATGTTACACCGCAGACGAATCCCACATCGATAAAATACTGCACTGACACCCCAGGCGAATCCCACATCGACAAAACACGGGAGAGATGCTGAGTATATAAGTAAACAAGCCCTAAAGGGGTGTACACGACATCTAGGCGAATCCCACATAGACAAAAAACGACAGAGATGCTGGGTATATAAGTAAACAAGCTTAATGTTGAGTATATAAGTAAACAAGCTTTAGACTCTAGGGACGCGTTTTAAAACCGCGGAGGTTTAAAACCAAAGCGGACAATATTACTAATTTGTTAGGTTGTTAAACTAATTATATAGATTAAATAGAAAATCCAACTCCAAATCATTTAATTTATTGGGCTTAACAAAATAAGTGAACTTCATCTGTTCCACAATCAATCTATGTCATATGGTCATTATCTCATTCGAACGCCCTAGCTCCTACTGTTAGCCTCTCGGCTTGATTGATCGAACATGGTATAGGCGTGACGAGGGATTTACATGATGGGCATGGACTGCAGCACGACGGCATATGGCTTAGGTGTCAAGATATGACAAGATCATGGCATTGGCGTGCCCATGGCAACGCAAGGCAACAGGCAGCAAAAGCATAGCAAGAGTTGGAAAAGCTAAGGCAAGCTAAGGCAGATAGGCGCAGTTATGACAGTGTCATGGGCGAGCTAGGCATGCGACATTGGCAGACATGCGCGCAAGACATGCTGCACATTGGCATGGCGCGAAGGCATGACAAGACTTTGCTTGTTGGCGCCAAAATTTGAAGGCTGCGCCCATGTGCCACACACATGCAAGGCAGCCGGGCATTTTTCTGTTTTTCAGCAAGAGTGGCTATATGGGTCTTGCGCAGTTGTTCTTTTGAAATTAGAATGTTTGAAATCCTTTGGAGTTGGGGATGTCAAGTGCTAGTTTAGGATAAGGCTGATGCCAAAAATGTGTGCCTATATGTAGGTATGATAGACTTGTCAAAGATAGAAAGTTGGTTGTCTTTAACTATCTTTTTGTAAGGTTGCTTGTATGTGTTCTTTGTAGCACGAGTTTAATACAAAGTTGGGAAGAAATTACTGTAATTGTGTGCCTTGTCTAATTTCTCTATGCTGTTATATTCTAAGTGTCAAACCAAAACATGAGAAAAAAAGAAAGAGGATGAGTCATTGTTGTGTGACTGTCATGCAATGTCAAAATGAAAAAATTGACCCTGTAACAACTCGTATAAGAGCAAAGTCGGCAAGATCTTTGAATTTTTATGGCTGAAAATGCAGACCGTCATGAAAGACTTCAGGAGTTAGAGGCGCTGGTGGGAATAACGGATGACGCTGTTGATCTAGTGGATATTTTGACGCAGATCCATGGTGTTAACACGGAACTTTAACACGTTCGTGAGAGCGTTGATACCCAACTGGTGGAATTGCAGACTTTCCACAAAACTGTTGTAGATTAGTTGGAAGAGTTACAGAAGGAAAACGAGGATCTTAAAATGGAATTCAAATCCTTCAACGGGCTGCTGCAAATGTTCCCGAAGGAGGTGAAGAATATACCAAAATTAAGATTCCAGAGTCAAAGGCATTTGATGGCGTGAGAGCCTCCAAAGAACTGGAAAACTTCTTATGGGACTTGAAGCATTACTTCTCTTCTTCTCACGTCCCGGTGAAGGACAAACTGACCATGGCGATGCTATATTTCAGAGGATATGTAGTGTTGTGGTGGCGTACGAAAAATGCAAACGATGAAAGTGCTGGCAGGCCCAAGGTTGATACTTGGGAAAAACATTTTGACGCGCTGAGGGATAAGTTCTTGCCTAAAAATTTGTCTTGGGTTGCTAGGGATCGCTTGAAGCAGTTAAGGCATACTGGTTTTATTCATGACTATGTGAAGGATTTTCATCCTTGTTGCTAGACATCCAAAACATGCCTGATGAGGACAAGCTTCATAATTTCATTTTCGGAATGCAAGGTTGGGCACAAAATGAAATTTGTAGGAAGAAAGTTAATGATCTGCCTAGTGCAATTACGGCAACAGACGCATTGGCGGATTTCCACTCAACTGGTCTAACTTCTGATCCTGCCTCTTCATCAAAGTCAAAGAAAAAGAAGAAGAGTAAGGATTGGAAGATGGACAATTGAAAGTAAGATGGAAATGACAAAGTCAAAGGGGAGATGGACGCTTCTTCGTAATAAAACAAACAGGCCAACGGGTGGTGAAAAGGATTACTGGAGATGTCAAAAACTAGGACATCATGCACAAAACTATCCAAATCAAGGAAAGATAAATGCTCCTCTTGCTGAAGAGGAGAAACAAAGAAAGGGGCATGAAGTTGCTGCTTATGTGAATTCGTTGCGATTGAACACTTTGGCTTGAGTAACTATGCCGGATGTTGAAGAAAATACTGCCAAGGAAGATGTTGCATAAGTGAATGCTACGGGGGATGATTTGGCTGATGCTTACTCCACACTAATGTATGTGGATCTGAAAATCAGAAACAAGAGTGTCGTGATAATGGTTGATACCGGAGCCAGGGACACCTTTGTTGCCTCTAGAATTGTTCAAGAGTATGAGTTGCAAGTAACAAAGTGCCCGATGAAGATGAAGGCTGTGAAATCAAAGGCACAACCTGGTTATGGGTTGGCGCTTGATGTCCCAATGATATTGGGTCATTGTTCTGGAAAGTTCAACATGACCGTGGTGCCATTGGATGATTTCAATGTTCTGTTGGGAATTAAATTTATGAAGAAGAACAAAGTCCCTCCAATTCCTTATTTGGATAGACTTATGTTCACGGGGGAGACAAAATCTGGCTTTGTGAAAGGTATTTGGCCCTACGGGGATGAAAGAAAGAATGCTAGGATAGTTGCTTTGATTTCTGCCATTGCATTTGAGAAAGGCTTGAAGAGGGGTGAGGAAACTTACCTCGCTGTACCCGTTGAAGTCAACCCAGATGTGCAGATTGAGGTCCTAGATTGTGTTGCAGATTTGATGAATGAATTCAAAGATGTGATGTCTCCAGAATCGCCAAGAGAGTTACCACCGAGAGGGGAGATTGATTATATGATTGAACTTATTCTGTAATTTAATGAGCAATGTTCTTTACGAGTATCTTGATGAATTTGTCGTTCTTTACTTAGACGACATAATCATATATATCCGGACCCTTGACGATCATCTGTCTCACTTACGAAAAGTGCAGGAAAGACTAAGAGCCTATCAACACTATTTCAAGATTGAAAAATATGAATTTGCAATTCGTGAAATAATGTTTCTAGGCCATTTGGTTAGTGAAAACCAAGTGCGGATAGATCCAAAGAAGGTGCAGGCAATAGTTGATTGGAAATCACCACGCGGAGTAAAGGAACTAAGATCAATTTTGGGCTTGGCAAATTATTACCGAAAGTTCATTGAAGGCCATTCAAAAAGGGCTGCTTCTTTGGCGGATCTGCTGAAAAAGAATGTCAAATGGGTTTGGTCGGATTCGTGTGACAAGGCTTTCCATGCATTGAAGAAGGCCATTGCATCTGAACCAATCTTGGAGCTTCCAGATTTTGACTTGCCTTTGAAGTACGCACAGATGCTTCAGATTATGCTGTTGGCGGTGTGCTAGGCCAGGAGGATCATCCAATTGCATTTGAAAGGAGAAAGTTGAACGATGCAGAGCAACGTTATTCTAAACATGAGAAAGAGATGGTTGCAGTAATTCATGGTCTTCAAGTTTGGAGAGTTTATTTGCTCGGAACAAAGTTCGTGGTGCGGATGGACAACGTGGCCAATACATACTTCAATACTCAACAGAAATTGAGTCCGAAGTAGTCTTGGTGGTAAGAGTTCTTGGCTGAATATGACTTTGTAAGGGTGCACAAACCTGGAAGATAAAATTAGGTTGCCGATGCACTTAGTCGCAAAGAGGTATTTGCTGCAACTTATGCCTTTACTGGAATTGAATTTGATTTTCTGGATATAATCAAGTTATGTGTTGTGAACAATCCATTGTATGTGAAATTAATGGATCAAGTGAAAAATGGGATAGTTAGACGGTATTCGATCGAGAACGATCTATTGCACTTCAAAGGGGGGAGAATTGCGGTTCCTCAAGGTGCTGGATTGCGTCATTCAATTCTAAAGGCGGTGCATGATACTTCTTATGTTGGTCATCCGGTTGTTGAAAGGATGTAGGCATTGATGTCTCGAAATTACTTTTGACCGAAAATGGAAGATAACTTATAGGCCTATGTGAAAACTTGTCTAGTTTTTCAACTTGACAAAACTGAATAGAAGAGAGAAGCTGGTTTGCTACAACATCTACTAGTTTTGGAGTGTCTATGGGCTTCTCCAAAAGTTGATGGGAAAACATCAATTATGGTGGTGGTAGACAGATTCTCAAAGTATTGAATTTTTGTTGCTGCTCCAACCATTAGTTCTTCTGAAATAACTGCTGAATTATTCTACAAGAATGTTGGGAAAAACTTTGGGGTTCCAAGGGATATTGTGAGTTATCGGGATCCGAGATTTACAGGCCGGTAATTGAATGCTTTGTTCAAATTCTTGTGGACTGATTTAAAATTCTTGACAAAAAATCGCCCACATAGCGATGGGCAGACCGAACGTATCAATCATCTGCTTGAAGAGTACGCATTATGTGACTGCTAATAAGAGGAATTGGGTTGAGTTACTAGACAATGGCAGTATTATTACAACTTGCACAGGTCTTCAGCAACTGAAATGAGCATGAGTTTTTGGCTGAGGCGCGAGACAACTTGAGAAGAGTGGCTAAAAGAATGAAAGGAATGCTGACAGAAATAGGCGGCCTTTGGAGTTCAATGTTAGTGACAAGGTGTTGCTGAAGCTTACTTCCCAGATTTGGAAAAAAATAAGTAGCAAGATGCGTTATCGTGGGATGATTCCAAAGTATGAAGGCCCGCTTGAAGTTGTAAAGAAGGTGGGTGAAGTAGCCTACCTGCTGAATCTGCCGGAACGTCTCAAAATTCACCCAACTTTTCATGTGAGTTTTTTGAAACGGTTTCATGAAGATGCCAAGCATCCAACAAGGGTGGTGCCAAAACATGCTCCTCCAATAGAGCGCAAGCAATTTGAGGAGACTATTGAGAAGAATTTAGATCACCGTACGCTGGGTCAAAGCAAAAAACAATAGGTGGACAGAGTTCTTGGTTTAATAGATAGGAAAGCAGGAGTATGATGCAACTTGGGAGAAAGGACCGTCTCTATGGAAATTTCAGGATCAAATCAAGGCATATCTGGATTTTGCCTCATCGAGGGAGACTAGCTGATCTGGTGGGGAAAGTTTGGTAGCCCCTCGGCTTGATTGATCGAACATGGCATGGGCGTGACGAGGGATTTACATGATGGACCTGGGCACGGCCCTATGATGACTGTTGCATCATTTGACAAGATTGTCCGACATGGGCAGGTATTCCTGGGCATGGACTGTGGCACGACGGCATCTGGTTTTGGTGCCAAGACATGACAAGACCATGGCATTGGCAAAGCCATGGCAAGGCAAAGGCAACGGGCAGCAAAAGCATAGCAAGAGCTGGAAAAGCTAAGGCAAGCTAAGGTAGATGGGCGCGGGCAAGACAGTGTCATGGGCGAGCTGGGTAAGCGACATTGGTAGACATGCGTGCAAGGCATGCTGCATATTGGCATGGTGCGAAGGCATGACAAGACTTTGCTTGTTGGCACCAAAATTTGAAGGTTGCGCCCATGTACCACGCACTTGCAAGGTAGTTTGTGCAGTTTCCTATTTTTTAGCAAGAGTGGCTATGTGGGTCTTGGGCAGTTGTCCTTTTGAAATTTGAATGTTTGAAATCCTTTGTAGTTGGGGATGTCAACTGCTAGTTTAGGATTAAAGCTGATGCCAAAATTGTGTGCCTACATGTAGGCATAGCAGACTTGTCAAAGATAGAGAGTTGGCTGTCTTTGGCTATCTTTTTGTAAAGCTAATTGTATGCGTTCTTTGTAACACGAGTTTAATACAAAGTTGGGAAGAAATTCCTGTAATTGCGTGTCTTTTCTGATTTCTGTATGTTGTTATATTTTAAGTGTCAAGCCAAAACATGAGGGAAAAGGAAAGAGGGCCGAGTCATTGTTGTGTGACTGTCCTGCAGTGTCAAAACGAAAAAAGTTGACCTTGTAACACCTAGCGTGTATCAAGTGACAGAACATGCTAAGTTAAACTCAAACAAAATAAGAAAACATAGGGGATAAAATTATGTCAAGTGTGAAGTCAAGAGAGTTGTCAAGTGAAAGTAAAATCATTTTCCTAGAGATAATAGCAATTTTCTTCCCTTGTCATTTATCTTATTTAGAATAATACTTGCCAGGCAGTGACTGAGACTTGATTAGTTCCACATCCTAAGGGATGGGAGGTCTATTCAGTATGATTTGCTAATCTTTACCTCTTAAGTTAATTTTTATGATATCAGTTAGATTCAATGTCTATTTTTTAATTATTTTTCCCACTTTCGTGTTTGCCAATCAAGGATCCGACGTCGAGTTTCGAAGGTGACATCCGGAGAAGCATTTCATACTTGCCTAAAGTTTTGGTTTTTTTTTGAAATAGTGAGAAATTATGTATCTAAAGTTGAGATTCTTAAATTGAAATATTTCTTTTGTCTGTTTTGTGATTATTTTCTAAGCACAACTCTATAGAGAAAATATACCGTCTATACTGTAATTATTCTAAATTGTGAAATATTTGACCCCTTCTCCTCAGTATTTGTCCCCTCATCTTAGTACGAGTCAAGAATTAATTTAATAACATGTTTAAGAATTAAAACATTATTCGATATGGTAAGAACATGTAACAGATATAATTTGGTTGTAGAATTCCTTGAATAGTAGAATAGACCGTAGCCATGGCTGATTCACGACTCAATATCCACGTGACCGGCACTCGACATACTATCCGATCCGAGCGAACCAAATCCATATATAAATCCTCTTTTTTATGCATGCGGAAGCCTTTTGAAACATAAGCATTTAAACAATAAATCCATGCATAAAATTTAACCTTTAAAATAATTCTCTTCATTAAACAAAATACATAAATGTAATTGTTCATTCATGCATGTCATATGATTTGCCGCACCTCCTTTTCTCGCGAAGGTGGTTTCAACATATAACAAGTCTTTCAAATCTTAGGACTCCTAAATGCTGCTCCCATGAATAATTAGATAGGGGGTTCTAAATTTTTAATCCTAAATGATCACCCCGTTCCACATAAGTGATACTTCACAACTTTGGGTTTAATGGTTGCTCATATTATCCAACGAGCACAGACTATTATCTCCAGCTACCCATTTACTCTCTTCAAGTTGTTTCTAAAGCGTACTAATTTAATTTTAAATCGTGTCCCATGGGTGCCTACCCGTCCCATTTTTATAGTCCAGGAGGTGTTCGACAGCTATAAAGGTGGTTCTAGACTCGTCCTAAGGTTGCTCAAAAATTAAAACTAAGCACCAAATAAATGAAACGCATAGGACTTCAAAAAATATAATTAGCATGTAAAGGGCTCACACTTACCTCCCATATAGAATCGGTGCAAGGATTATTACTAATTAAAGCTAATTTTAACAGGGGTGAAATTAAATCTATTAGCATGGTAGACGGGTACTAACAAATTATGTCCTATGAGCTCAATTTCTAAATTTCGTTACAATGGGCAGATCTTTGACCCTGGCTTGTATCATTAAATTAGTTTGCTTAAGCCAAGTAAATATCTAGGTGAGAGTCATAATTGACAGGTTACAACGGTGAAAGGTATAAACTATCTAAGTATTAATCTCATAGGCATAATCTCCATGTGAATATTATAGGAAAAAATACAAAAGCAAAACTTCGTTACTAGGTCTAATATGCAGGATTTTTACGTGATTAAGGCTTAGCGAGCACATATCAGTCAAGTTATGAATAATCAAGTAGCATAGGTCATTACTTGTAGTCATATAAGCATGATTTCTAAGCGTAGGAACCTAAGAACATGATCTCTAGGTAGTGGTGAAGATAAGCGAGCAATTTAACACATAATAAACCCTATCGACATGTTAGCTAGGTAATGTTACTGAATTGTTAGACCATATGGGCATACCATTTATGCAGTGTTCAATCCGTACCAATTAGATTCCTAGAATCATGATTTCTAAGTGAAACAAGCAGAAGATGAGAACCTGTTGAAAATATAAATCCTATAGGCATGATCGTTAATAACATGTATCACATAGGAAATTAAAGCATAATTTCCTATGTGGAATCAAGTAATGGCAAGTAGCAAGTAAGGATTTTGAAATCTATAGGCATGTTATTTATCCAAGTATGCATGAATTAAGTTATCCTCAGGCCCAATTCACTATTTTCCATTATTCATCTTTACAGGGTATTACAGACCAATGAAAAATAATTATAAGCCCAATATGCATACAAAAATAACAAAGTCACACTCCTGGGCCTTTGGCAGCCTTAAAACTTCATCCAAAGCAGTATGCCCAAACCCCAGGTGCACAGGGCAAAGCTGACAGTACAGTTTTTGATCCAATAGCTACAGAGCTAAATATGCAAGTGAAACCTTACAAGTATGTCATCTAGATGAGATTAGACTTAGGCAAGAAACATACATATCACTCATAAGATTTTGGCTTTTAATGTTTGCAAGCTAGTCAATAAAAGGGTACCATGAATGATACTTTAGGCTGTGATGTCTATGAGGTGAGAGAAAACGCATAAACAGGACAACAACATACGTAATAGCTTACCGGGTTCATGAGATCAAGTCAAAGTGACAGTACCTTAAGGACATATCTTCTAGAAAGGTCAAAGCTAGTCATAGAGAACACAACCAAACATGAATTAATCTTGGAAATCCTAGTATAAAATGTTTAAGAGAAGCATCTTGTAGATATGATTTCTAGACAGGACACTCAACAAGTTAAAAGGGGTATGCATTCATCTGTTTTCAAAAGAAAGTAGGGAATCCTATAGGTTAATCAGAACACATGCATATTGGAGAGTATGAATATCATATGGTAAATGATTCATGTAAAGAGGTGTTTATACTAAACTGGTTAACAGTATCAAAGACGTGGACCATCAGCATTTTACACTAATCTCACAAGTTGGAAAAAATGTTCAAACATCATGTAACATGATAGGAGACTGCAATTCACACATTCAAAAGGCCAATGATCCTAAGTCAAGTCTTCTACCTTGGATGGTTTCAACATACATAGAGTATGTAAAATATGAGACACATAGACATGAATAGGTAAGGAAATCAATCTAGAACCAGCATACATTAAAGAGGCAAAGAATTAAATTGCAGAATTAAGGATACTAACCAGTTGCAAAGAGAAGTGAGTAAATGAGAAAAATAAAAATTTCAATAGCAATTCAATAGCGGTTGCAAGTGAAAGAGTTTGAGCAATAAAGATCTCAAGTTCTCCAGCACTTCAAAGTTCACAAGAGTCTCGAGAACTCCGAGTAGTGCTTGTGCTGGAGGAGGTTATAAAGTAATATCAGAATGGCCTTGTCTTTCAGTCGGTCAAGAGCAAAATCGAACAACAACAATTCTCAAAGAACCAGAACACAAAATAAAATGAATGTGAGTGAGGGAGAGCGTTAATTAAAGTCTCTCAAAAGGGTAATTAGGGAGGGGTTTTTATAGTACTCTACCAGGCGAACAAACAAAAAAATAAAATCAATTAGACTCAAACAAGGAAAGAAAAATAATCACATGCAATCAATAAAATGACTCGTAAAGGAAAGAAATCGGCTTTCAAACCCTAGTTAGGGTTCCTTGATTGGCCAGTGAGTGCAAGAATCGTTCCCTTTCGCGTGTATATAGATGAAAAATCATTTGAATCCCCAAATATCAAAGTCAGTCAGGTCCGATCTTAAAAGATAGTACTTGCAAAAATCGGGCGAGTATTAAGTAATACCACAAACATGTGAATGATAGCAAGATTACACAAAAAAAGCAAGCGGATCATGGAAGGATTCCATGGTTTAGCTGGATTCGGAGAGGTTTCAGGCAGCTAGGGTTAGCAGAGAGGAAGGGAGTAGAGAGTATTAAGAGGCGGCTGAAATGAGGTAATGAGATTAGGGTTTGAGGTTTGGGGGTTTTGCTAAATAAGAAAAGAAAAGGGAGCTATGAGTCGTTGATCATTTGGGATCAACTACTGGGATTTAAAAGAGGTGCTGAGTTGGGTATACCGGTTAAAGGCCAGATTTGGATAGGGTTAGTGGGTTAGGTCGTCAAGTTGGGGCCTAGGGGCGTTGGGCCTAAGGGTTTGGGCCTCTTGGTCCGAAATTTAGCCTTATTTGGGTTGTATCTTGAAACCTACAAAATTAATTTAAAAATAAATTGTAAGAATAAAAAACAAATACATAAAAATGCCTTTTATGAAATTAAATATTTTAAAATTATATTTTATGATTATAAAAATATAAAAATACTATTTTGGCCTAAGTAGCATAACAAGTATAATTACTATAAAAGTATAAGATATTATTACAAATAATGCATAAATAATATAAAGTGTAATAAAATTGTAGGAAATGATTAAAAAATATCATAAAATATTCATGAAATACTATAAAAATATAATTAACTATTTTGGCCGATTGTCCACTCATAAATGATTTTAAAAATAATAAGTACATTATTTACCAATTTATAAAATGCTAGAATCAATTTAAAAAATGTTTATGTTATAGATGAAATTATTTATGTAAATCCTCTATAATCTTAATTCAAGAAAATGCTTATGAAGTAATAATAAGATAATAAATTGATATGTTAATCAAGTCATGTAGTAATAATACAGAAAAATATCCTATAAATGGTATTAAATATATAAAAAAAATTGTAAAATATAACAACCTACGAAGGCTAAATGGAGGATCATGAGGGAAAAATTGAGTATCAACAGTTGCCCCTCTTTACCTGAGAATTATGAAAGAATTATCGGGTAAAGAAATCAAGATGATCATCAATTATGTCCGAACTAAGATGTTGTAAAATATGGGGGCGGAACATTGGTTCTTGAGCTGCCTACATATCCTTGGTTTTATGAAAATCAAGATGTGTCTAGTTCTGGATCCAAAGGTGAACGAGGCCTATGGAATTATTATAGAAAGATTGTGCTCTTTGAAGAATGATATCCTTTGAGTAGGGTGATGTTGTAAACGGTTGATATCAAAAATTGAAAGTATGGGTGACAATGATGCAGAATCAATCGTTACGAATGTGTGAAGCGATATGATTGGGGGAACAGTTACGAGAAAGAACACACTCGATTATCGATTGGCGATGATTTGGAGATATCAAAGGAATGTGAATGTTGAACGAAAATCAGAGCGAGAATTGCTCCCATTTGAAGAACGGTTACCTTCCGTGTTACCTGCAAAGCTTAAAACACAATGAATGTATAAGATATGTACATAAATAGCATTTATAATATCATAGCTATAAGCAAAAGAATTTAAACATGACGCGATTTCCCTTCGGACCATGAAAGTTATTTTTGGATGATGAGAATGATGTCCTTAGACCATGACGTCCTAGGCCATGAAGCATATATAAGGTATTCACATGACATGAAATGATGTCCTCGGGCCATGGGGATGGTGCTTTCAGACTATGATACATTTGAATAATGATGTGTTGCTTTGAGATCCTCAGGCAATGGTGTGATGTCCTTAGGCTATGAAGATGATTCCTTCGAACTATGACGCTTTCGGATAATGTGGCAATCTTTCAGCCCATGAGATGCAAGGATGTAACGATATTTGATTGTTCACAAGACAGGGTAGGTAGAACTTAGCTACAAGTAGATAATCCAGGTACGACTTAGCCTTATGCAATAATGGAGGCACAACTTTAGCCTCATACAAATGGAGGGAGGAAATACTTAGCCTTATGCGAGTAGGAGGGCCATGCTTGGCCTGATGCAATAGTTAGCTCAACACTTAGCCCTATGCAGGTCTGGACGCAGTACGTAGCTTTATGGAAATAGGCGTTTTGCCTGATGCAATAATCAGGGAAACATTTAGCCTTATGCAGATGTGGAGGCAATGCTTAGTCTCATGCAGGTAGGAAGGTGGTGCTTGGCCCGATGCCTTAATTAGGGCAACGCTTAGTCCTATGCAAATGTGGAGGCAATGCTTAGCCTCATGCAAGTAGGAGGGCAGTGCTCAGCCCTATGCAAATAATGAGGGCAATGTATGGCCCTATGCAAGTGTGGAGGCAAAGCTTAGCCTCATGCAAGTGGAAAGGTTGTGCTAAACCCGACGTAAATAGCGAGGGCGACGTAAATAGTAGAAGGGTTGTGCTTAGCCCGATATACATATTGAGGGCAGCGCTTCGCCCTATGCAGATAAAGGTATTTGTTTGCCTCATGAAATAATCGAGGCAGAGCTTAGACTTCTGCAACTGCAAGAAAGGAAAGTAATTCTTAGCTAAACACATTTAGGATTGGTAGCGTCTACCCATATGAAGATAGTGATCTCGTCGCATATTCTTTGCGGATATCCTTGACTATGCTATTTCTAATGTTCATACGCTCAAAGAAAAATTGCAAGTTGAGGGGATGCTTGATTTGTTATTTTGATTTCGCGTTTTGTCCTTCTTATGTCTCTTGGTACTTATCGTGAGCTAGCCTGGGTAATTTTGGATATTGCAAAAATTTGAGTTCGAAAATATGTATCGTTTGTAACTAGTAAAATACTTGGAATGCAATCATTAAAATACATGATAATGCATAATATAGACGAATCATAAATGGTGACACGTTTTGAGACATTGCAACGACTTAATCCAGTATAGAAATTCGAAACCTGCCCAATTTCTGATACATTGACCGTGATACACTTCCTGATAATACTCTTCTGGCAACTCTTGATGCTATAATTCTGGTGAAACTCAAAATTTTCCCCAATTTTTGACCATAGAGGGATATGGGAATTCTATTATAATGTGACAAAATCCACAGGCCTGCTTACGTATCCCATCTTAAATGGGAATCAGGTCAAGCGTAGTTCATGTTACATCAAGAAGAAAGTGCGAACACAATGTTAGGCATAATATTTTTTGACGACATCTGAGTTGATGGGCTTTGGGAATATCTCTCCATCCATTTTAGCTAGTAAGAGTGCTCCTCCTGTTAACACTCGATGAACCATGTAAGGACCCTGGTAGTTTGGTGAGAATTTACCCTTTGCCTCATTTTGGTGTGGGCGAATCCTCTTCAGAACTAGTTGCCCTAGTGTGAACTAGCTCGATCTTACCTTCTTGTTGAAAGCCTTTGCCATTCTATTCTGGTAAAGATGACCTTGACACACTACATTCATTCATTTCCCATCGATGAGAGACAACTTATCATATCAATTCTATACCCATTATGCGTTACTTAGCTCCGCTTTTTATATAATACTTAAGGAAGGAATTTCTACCTTAGTGGGTATAACAGCTTCAATACCATAAACTAGTAGATAAGGAGTTGCCCCAATTGATGTCCGGACCATGGTGCGATAACCAAGCAAGGCAAATGGTAGCTTCTCATGCCAATGCTTGTAGTTGTCTATCATCTTCCTTAGTATCTTCTTAATATTATTGTTGGGGGCTTCTACAACTCCGTTGATATGAGGCATGTATGCGGTAAAATTACAGAGCTTGATCTTGAATGTATTGCACATATCCTGCATCATATCGTTTTGATTATGGCGGGATGGTCAGCGATAATTGAATCGGGAAGTCTCAACTGGCAGACAATACCTTCTCTTACAAAATTTGCTTTGACCTTCTTTGTCACAGCTTTGTAGGAGGCGGCTTCGACCCATTTGGTAAAGTAATCAATTGCTACCAGGATAAATCTATGTCTGCTGGAGGCGGCAGGCTTTGTTGGGCCAATGACATCCATGCCCCAAGAGGCAAAAGGCCTAGGCGAACTTGTCACATTGAGTTTATTAGGGGAACCCTTATCATGTCAGCATATACCTGGTACTAATGACACTTCTGTACGAGCATTATGCAGTCAGTCTCTATTGTCATCCAAAAGTATCCTGCCCTCAATATCTTCTTGGCTAGAACGAACCCATTCATGTGAAGTCCGTATGTTCCGGCATGTATCTCTTCAAGCAGTCTCGATGCTTCTTTGGCATCCACACATCTTAACAACCATAGATCAGGAGTCCTTCTGTATAGAGTTCTTGCACTCCAAAAGAAATGATTAGCTAGTCTTCGTAATATGTGTAGCATTTTATAGATATTCTTCCTTTTCCAGATACTCCCTGATGTCGTAAAATCACTATTTCCCATTACATTCGTCTTCAACATGGGCACAATAAGCAGGCTGCTTGCAAATCTCTATAAGGATAAGGTCAATACAATTCTTATCAGGATGTTTGCATCATGGAAGACAATATGGCCAATGCGTCTGAGAACTCGTTCTGAATCGGGGAACCTGCTTGAATTCTATCTTTGGGAATCTCTTGATAAATCCTTGAACACAATGCAGGTATGGTAGTATCTTAGTATTCTTGGTCGCGCACTCCGAGTACCTAATGTATTAGCAGGTCTGAATCTCCAATTATCAGTAGTTCCTGAATGTTCATGTCAATAGCTAGCCTGAGTCCCAGGATGCAAGCTTCGTATTTCACCATATTGTTAGTACACAAGAATTTGAGCTTGGGAGATACCGGACAGTGTTGGCGGGTTTCCAATACCAGGACAATTTCGATGCTCACTCCTTTGAAATTTTTGGCTCCTGGAAAAACAATCTAACCCGTCGTAAGCTTCTGCGATATCTTCCCCTATGAATGATATCTCTTCTTCATGAAAATATGCCTTCAGTGGTTTGTATTCTCCATCCATAGGATTCTCTGCCAGATGATCAGCCAATGCTTGCCCCTTGACTAACTTTTGACACATAGACAGTGTCGAACTCACTCAGCACTATTTGCCACTTTTCCAACTTGCATGTGGGCATATGTTTCTGAAAAATGGACTTTAAGAGGTGCGTTCTTGATATGAGATTTAAAGTGTATGCACAAAAAAAGTATCTTAGCTTTTGTGCTTTCCATGTCAAGGCACAACAAGTACACTCCCATAAAGAATACCGAGCTTCATAGGCCGTGAACTTCTTACTCAGATATTATATGGCTTGTTTTCTCCTTCTAATCTTGTTGTGTTCTCCCAAGATGCAGCCAAATGCTCCGTCCAACATGGACAAGTACAGCAACAGAGGTCCCTCGGCCTCTAGTGGGACCAACACAGGAAGTTTGGACAGATACTCCTTGATTTTGTCGAATGATTTTTGACATTCCTCGGTCCAACTTGTAGTATCATCTTTTCTCAACATCTTGAAGATCAATTCACATATTACAGCCGACTAGGCTATGAAACGACTGATGTAACTAAGACGACCCAATAAACTCATCACCTCTTTCTTGTTCTTAGGTAACAGTAAATCTTGGATGGCTTTGATCTTTGACGGATTTAACTCGATCCCTCAACTGACGACAATGAAAAACTGTAGTTTCTCGGCAGATACCTCGAAGGCACATTTCGCAGGGTTCAGCTTCAAGTTGTACTTTTGCAGGCGGTCAAAAAGCTTTCTTAAATATGTTATGTGATCTAGACTCTTTTTGGATTTGATGATGACATCATCCGCATAAACCTCGATTTCTGTATGGATCATATCATGAAAGAGGGTAGTCTTATAGCATGAACCCTATGTAAGTAGCTATGGTGTTCTTTAAACCAAATGATATTATATTATAGCAATACACACCCCACAGCATGATGAAGGCCGTTTTCTCCGCATCTCTTTCATCGATTCAGATCCGGTGATATCTGATGAAACAATCAACAAAGGACTGGAGTTCATGCTTGGCGCATTTGTAAATCAAGATATGTATGTTTGGTATTGGGAAAACATCCTTGGGACTTGCTCTATTCAGATCTCTGTAGTTGACGCACACCCTGACCCTTCCATCTTTCTTTGGCTAGCCAAGTCGGATACTCAACCGCTCGAAGAACTTTGGTATTGATCTATTAGGTAACCTCCTCTTTTATTTTCAAACTCATGTCTGGCTTGAATTTCCTAAGTTTCTGCTTTACTGGTGGGAACATTAGGTTGGTAGGTAGCTTATGGGTCAAAATGGATATGCTCAACCCAGTAATATCGTCATAGGACCAGGAAATGATGTCCTCATATTCATTCAGAAAATTTATATACTCCTCTTTGTCGGATGGTGAGAGGTGGATACAAATTCGGGTCTCTTTGACCATTCTGGAGTATCCTAAGTTAACTGCTTTCGTTTCCTCTAAATTCGACTTGGGTTTATTCTTAAAATCCTATGCTTCTCTGACGATTTCCTCGGGTATTAAATTAATTTCCCATTCCTCTGAATCACTCTCATTGTGTTGCGTTGTCTCATTACATGTCACAGTTGTAGATTCAACATGATAGGAAATAATTATGCTGAAAAATGCAAAGATGATAATATAAATAAATAAAAGGGAAATAGTGCATTAATTAAAACTTAAATTGTGCCAAAACAAGTATAACTCGATGTCTCGAGTACTTATTTTAAAAATGGAAATACTGAACGTCTTAAATAGTAGAAAATTTTACAAACATGCTAATCTGCCAAAGCTACCTAGGTGCTCGGCCAACCCGGGATTGGTTAGCAGTAATATTCTCTAGCACAACTCCATCTCATGCCATCCGGATGGTGAAATCCTCCACCTTATCTCCCAAAACATATTGCACTTTGTGTCTTCTTTTGTCAGGAACAGACTTTTTACGCCAACTAGAATCTCATCTTCTTTTGAACCCCAAATGACGTTATCTTTGCAGAATGTTTGGTACAATGGCAGTATAGGTTTGGGCAGTGGATAGTAGAAATCGTTCCGCGTAGGTGACCAGTCCTGATATCCTGCACAACGTAGTTATACCCGAGACCAAAGATGGTGTTTTGAGACCACAGTCATATCAGTTTTATTATCCCCTGAAGCTTAGGGTCGAGACCTCGGCCTGGCTCGTATCCCAAAAAGAGAAACATGCTTAGTACTTTGTCACTCCACCATCGTTCCTTCTCGACGGTGTTCACCGGTTGAATGCCGTGGATTGTCTTTCCTCCTAACTTCCTTTTGCCTTCAACTTCTGGTATGTTTTAATTGGTATAAATAGGATTATTACCATCTCTATGAACGACCACCTCCTGGTGATCCCTCTCGAATTTCACAGCCTGATGTAGTCTAGAAGCGACTGCCCAGGATATATGTATCCATGGTCATCCCAACAGCAGGTTGTAAGCGGTAGAGATTTCTGGTACCTAAAAATCAATATTGAGTAGTTAAACCTATCTTCAAACTCAAGTCAATTTCCCTGATTGTAGCTCTCTATGACCCATCAAATGCTTTTACATTCATGCTCCCCTGTCTTATCTCAGGTATACCTGTGCCCAATCTTCTCAAAGTGGTCAAAGGACATATATTCAGACTTGAACCTCCATTAATCAAAACCCCAGCGATGAACTTGTCTTCATTTTGCACAATATTGTGTAACGCTCGGTTGTGACTCAAATCTTTCGGTGGAAACCCATCTTCGTGGAAAGTGATTCCATGTGCTTCTTGTATTTTTCCCACAATGTTCGCCATTTCTTCGCTAGTGATGCCAACAAGAACATAAGCATCACTCAATACCTTCTTCAAGGCATTCTTGTACACGTCTGAACTTTACAGCAGCGATAGAATAGATATCTGGGCAAGATTTTATTCTGATGATAAACAACATAATATTCCTTGGCTTGTACTTTCCTCCACAAGTCATCAGTACTTGTTTTCGCAACAGGTGGCTTCTTTATTTTTTCTCTTTCTTGACCCTCCTTGGGCAAGATTGTCTGCTGTGTACACTCTTCTCATTCTAGTCATTCCTTTAGTTGCACCTGCTTCTTGTGCCTTAGCTTTTCCTTTTCTTCTGGCTTCATCCACATGGTCCCATGGCACAACTTTAGGATGATAAGCAGGTGACGAAGCTAACATCACAGTGAATGATGGCCTAGGTATGGCCACTTCAACTTTAAGTTGTGCCTTGGCTTGCACCACGATCGGCGAGGGTGCTACATGGGATACCACCACAGTATCTCCATCTCGAATAAAACCAATGGACCTTTCTTGGTCCCATTCTTCATCAGTTTCAATCATGTTTACCCCATCACCCTTGTGGTTGTGGAGGGGGTCGTTATGGACATTGGGTGCAGGCTCTTTCAATTGGATCACCTTGGTATCAATCAATGTTTGAATCTTATCCTTCAGAGTGTGAAATTCTTCAATGGAGTGCCCTTTCATGCTAGAGTGATATGCACATGTTTTGTTGGGGTTGATCCACTAAGCTGAGCTTTCGGTTTCTACCGTAGGGATAGAGGTGATATAACTGGCAACTTTCAGCCTCTCTTACAGTTGGGCTATGGGTTTAGCAAGAGGGATATATTTCTTAGGCGGTCTGCGATAAAAATTGGCTTGAGATTTTAGTGTAGTTCTGTCGGGCCGTTAGGGGTGAGTGATAGTATACTGGTTGGAAGTTTTTGGTGTGGTAGGTAGTAGCAGGATAATGGTATTTTGAGGATGGGGGATGATATATTGGTGGGGCTGTTTGATAGGTGAGTGTGGATTTTAGTCCATGGGATACCATCACGGAACCCACTTTCTTCTTCAATCCTTTCTCCCAACTTGATGATGTTTCTGTGACCATCAACCTCCAATAGTATTGCGGGTCCTAAGCTCGCACAAAGAACTTATTCATCTGTTCTTCTTCTAGCGGTGACCTTGCCTTAGCAGCCTTAGATCTCCAACAGTAGCATGCCCACAGAAGGTTTTTGTGGGTTTCTTAATAAGGTTAATGTAGAACACATACGGAGCATTCTCTGTATTGAATCTAAGCCTGTCCATGAAGTCTGACACCATACTCACCCAGCTAGACCACTTCTTCGAGTTTTGACTGATATACGATGCCAAGGCATCTCCTGTAATACTTTAACAGGTTCATGCAAATTTGATCATTTTTACCCACGCCTATGAGCTTGTTGTAATAAGTTCTTAAATGTGCTTTGGAATCACCAGTACCATCAAACATCTCAAACTTTAGAGGTTTGTAACCCTCGAGCAGTTTGACATTAGTTTGAATGCATAAATCCTTGTAATTCAGGCCTTTGATACCCTTTCCTCCCTCAACACTCTAGATCCTTCTAGATAGCTTCTTTAACTCCTCAGCTATGTTCTTAGTGTGCAGGTCCTTCTTAGTTAGTTCAGGTGTATATAGGGTTTCTTAGGGTGTATATGGCAAGGTTTCCACGTATATAGGTTGCTTTTGTGAGTGCCAGGGACTTGGGGTTACGAGTGTCATTGATGGATGCTTGCGGTGAGTCATGGGTAGGTTGTGGTGCGCTTTGAGGAGAGGCGTAAGTAACATTTTGTGGGTATTAAGTTGTGTTGAGATAGTGTTGTGGGACTTATTGCGGTGGAGGATTTAAATTTTATGGAGGTATGGGGTTTTGGTACTGATGAGTAGTAGGAGGTGGAGGATTTTGTGGAGCTTGTGGTTATGCGTTCTAGGTAGTGGTGTTCTGGTGGTTGATGTCTGGGATGTTTAGGGTGAGGGAGAAGTTGGCGCGGTTGAGAACCTGCTCTAAGTCGTCTCTCAGCTCCAAGATCTTCTGTTCTAAGTGCAGAACCAACTCGTTGTACCCCGGTGTGCTTCTCCCATAGGATGTTTCTATATTTTCTGCAAGAGGAGCGTTATCTTTCCTATTTCTACTCAAGTTATCCATTTTCCCTTTACCTTTGCCTTCGATGATGCTAGGAGGGGGAGGAGGCAGAGGACCTCCAGATCTTGTATGGCATGTTGATGTTGACAGAGTGCACGAATCAACCTTTGAGAATGGGAATAATCAAAAGGAAAGAAAAACAAAAAGTAGCCAAGTTAGTGAGGTAAAATGAGAAAAGAATATTGTGGTATTTAAACAGATAGCACATAAGGCATTTAATAACTCGTGTCCTAATTTGGGGACATCGTTGTGCCCGAGGTAGGCCTAAAGTGACATAAACTTGGAGAAATTTGTGCCAACATGTTTTATCCCATTAACTTGAAATAAATCAAATCATTCTATAACTAAAACGAAATAAGGAAATAGAATCACTAGTGGTTCAAGGTCTTAGTACGTCAATTCTAATACGAAATTTAATGCTAATTATAACATGATTTTGAAGTCTCGTTGCATAAAAGAAAATGCCCCTATTCTACTTGCTCTCGAATGGCCTTTCTCCATGTCTTGCCTTCTTCGCTCCTTCGATCATCTTCCCGAGGTCGCGCATGTCAATCAATAGGTAAGCCATTGCCAACTTTCCACCATCATCATATCCTATACCCTGGCAGTCCCAGAGTCTCTTCCTCATCCTTTCATCTAACACAATCAGTTCTTGCTCCAAACACTCCAACCTTTTCCGTTGCTTTGTTTGCTATTTCTCTCCATTCCTTTGTAGCTCCCTTGTCCATCTTATGTTGCTCCCTGTGCTTGGCTTCAGATTCAAAGACCCTCTTTCATAGCCTTCTGTTTTTCACATGGGCCTCAATCTCTTTGTCTATGATTCTCCCTTTCAGCTTGATACCTGGTTTGACATTCCCAGTTATGTCATCTTCTAGCTACGAAAGATAGTAATACATGTGCCCAGCAGGAAATCTATCAGGCTCTATGGTTTCTTCCCCCATGATGGTTTTCTGATTCCAGATGTGTTGAGCTTCAAACTTAAATGGTATGACATCCCCTTTGAAGTCGGTCTTGTATTGTGTCACGTTGGACACCTATGGTATGAGCTACTTCCTTCCAGCTTGCCTCATTACCCTCGTTTCAGCGTAAGGGTAAATACCTTGTATCCTTATCAAAACAAGATGAGTATCCTTCTTTGACCATATTATAAGATCATTGCTTGGGAAACATTCAGACATCCACTGTACCTATTTCTCAGTCAAGTTGCTGAAGAGGTGTACCCATCCTTTAACGTCGGCGGGCCTTGCAAATATCTTTGGAGTGAAATTCATCTTCTTTGGATAGTGGTTGGTAATATACTCATTCACCAGTCTGTGAAGAAATTCCTAGAGGCAATTGCCTCTCTGGAGGTGTTTAATCAGCCATACTTGCAACAAAAGTTTGCGCTCTTCAAAGTAACCCACCTCATGCTTGCATCGGTCTAAGGCTCGATACATTTTTTCTAATATCGTAGCGACAATAGTGTAGGCTCGTCCCTTGATCCCTTCCATTATGGTCCTGGCTACCATGGCTAGTCGGGTATGGATCATTTCCCCTCGCATCGGGAAGATTAACAACCCCAAGAAACATACAACGAGAGCATAAACCTTACAGTGGATCCAACCAACAAAAGAAATGGATAATTCTTTGTGAAATAACCGATGTGATTTTCTGTGCCCATACCATTCATACAGAAGTAAAAAGTGATGTAAGACTTCTTGAAGAAACCTAGTTCCTCATTGTTCTTGATCCCAAACATTTTCAGAAAACCGCGGGATATACGATTTTTCGTTATGTAACAACCTGATCGCTCGTTTTGAGCATTGGCAATCCCACTTAGTGATTTGAGGTCTTGATTAGATTTATATGATGTATTATGACTTGCGTGTATGGTCGCTTTTTGGTTTTTGAGTGGTTCGGGATTGATTTGGAAGAATGACTTTTGATTTTGAAGCTTTAAGTTGGAAGAGTTGACCAAGGTTTGACTTTTATATAAACAGTCTCGGATTTATGTTTTTATGATTCCAATAGGTTCCTAAGATAAATTTTGACTTAGGCGTATGTTCATATTTTGATTTGGAGATTCCTAGGTTGATTTGGCTCTATTTGGCAAAAGTTGGCAATTTGAAGGTTTAGAAATTTTTTAAGTTTGACTGAGAGTTGACTTTGTGGCTATCAGATTTGGATTTTGTTTTTGGTACTTGGAATAGGTTTGTTTTTTTTTATTTAGAACTTTTGTGCAAATCTTGGTCTCATTCGGAGCTGGTTTGATCGGAATCAGATGCTTGGTTGTGATTTTAGAAGTCCTTGAGTTTCATTGTGATTTTAATGCATTTTGATTTTCGGTTTGTGATTTTATACATTATTTTGATGATCTGAGTGTGCAAACAAATTTGTATGAGGTTGATATACTTGATGGAATGATTGGACGGGGTCCCAAGGGGATCGGGAGAGTTTCAGAGTGGTTTTAGATTGTTTTTGCTAAGTTGAGTGTGCTGGTTCTAGGTTTCTCACATTTGCAATGAGGAGGTCGCAAATGCGACCATCATATTTGCGAAAGTGTGGTCGCAATTGCAACATAGGGCTGCTAGTAAGGGACCTCACATTTGTGAGGATTGCATTTCATTTACGAAGCATTTTGTCGCAAATGCAATATTTACTGGGACTGTGAGGGTTCACTTTTGTGAGCCATGTTTGCTTTTGCTGAGGTCACATTTGCGAACCTCTAGTAGAAAATGCGACATCTGCAGGTGGTTATATATTGTGTAGTTTGGGACTTAGTCTCATTTTATCACATTTTGATCCCTAGACTCAGTGGGAGACGATTTTCAGAGGGGACTTTCACACATAACTATTTGGTAAGTGATTTTGACTCAATTTTAATATAGTAACTTGATAACTTATGGATTTTAACACAAAATCAAGAAATTAGAAGAGAAGTTTTTGGGATTTTTGACTATGTTTTAAAAGATTAGAATTTGAGATTTAAGAGTTGATTTGGACTTGAATTTGAAAACTAACCATATATTTAGACTCGTGGGATTATGGGATAGTCAAGATCTGCCCCTCGACTCGGATTTTGTTGGGCGAGCTCAGAGTTAACTTTTATTGACTTTTGGGAATTGGGTAAGGATTCTAACTTTATTAATTGAAATTGATTTCTTTTGTGTTGTTTAATGTCATCGAGTCGTTTTTGGCTAGATTTGAGCCGGGAGGAGGTATTGATTCGGCTTGTTTGAGGTAAGTGTCTTGTCTAGCTTTGTTTGAGAGAATTTTTCTTGCTAATTAATATTATTTGCTACATACGGGGGTGATGTATATATGACGTGACGAACGTATATACATGTGCCATGGGTATTGATTCTATTGGTAGATCCTGTTTACTCTATGTATTGTTTGGTTGTGTATTTTACTTGATTCGATGTATTATTCAATGAATCAACTACGTGATCACAATAAACCATGCCGGAGGAATGTTGAGGCTATTGGTACCTTATGTTGAACATGATGAGCAAATCTTGAGATTTATGCTATATTTGCCTTGGGGATAAATACATGTAGGTTAGGAACACACATCTAGACTTATTCTTGTTATGTGCCTTGATTGGGACGCGTGCACTATGTGATACATATGTCATCCTTTGCATGACTACTTGACTTGGTTGCTATTATCGATTGCTTTACCCGTACTTTTGTTCTTATCATGTCCTTGTGCACTTTATTGATGAGTTATGAGGATATATACTTCTTGAAGATAAATTGTTATCTTGCATTGTTGTGATAATATGGTACATGTGAACATGTTGTGTGGAGTGATTGTAGATGCGCATGCGGCAACATAAGCGAGGCAATTCATTCTGTTATATATGCGGGAAGATAAGGGTGGCTATTTATGTGCATGCGGTGACGTAAAGGAGGTATTTTATTGTGATGTGCATGCCGCAACATAAGGGTGGCTATTCATGTGCATATGGCGACATAAGTGAGGTATTCCATTGATTATGTCACGACCTAACTCCCACCGGAGCCGTGATGGCCCAACTATATGCTAGGCTAGCCAACAATTCATATAAATACTAAGCAGTTGGATAAACACGGTTTAATAAACTTAACAGTGAAAAACATCATAATTATCTCGAGAAAATAGTAATAGTATTGATAGAACCATCCTTAAAATCTGGTGTTGATGAGTACATGAGCACTACTTTGTATCATAAGAACATGTCAGTTATAGCTAGAATGAGGAATGGTGTTGATGAGTACATGAGCACTAAATCTGTAGTACAACAGTTTGAACAATAGAACAGTAAAAGAAAAGATAAAGGAAAGAGATCCAGGTCTGCGGAAGTCATAGCAGCTACCTCAAATTCTCCAAATACTGGCACCAACATGAATCTAGCAATCACCACGTCAAGATGTACGTGGATCTGCACACGAAGTGCAGAGTGTTGTATGAGTACAATCGACCCCATGTACTCAAAATATACCAGAACTAACCTTGGGCTGAAAGCAGTAACGAGCGCAGAAGAAGAAAGTCAAAACCAATATAAACGGCAACACGGACATAATGATGACAATAGCAATAAGTAACTCAAAGTAGTTAATGAAATCTGCTTGTTCATATTACAGGAATTTAGACATGCTTTTAAGTATGACATTTAGAGCATAACAATGATAAGAACATGTCAGTTATAGCTAGAATGAGGAATAGTACATCTCTATGCCTACGTGACAAGTATGCATGTCAAATGAATGATCTCACTGTGATATCCCTAGATACTCTCACTTTCAACAATCTCATGTTGTTTGTCTCAAATGTCCACCGCATCACACACACAATCACTCAAATACTGTACGGGTGCCTGGTATCAATGCCCCTCACATAAGCACGTGTATAAATCACTATACCTGCGGTCACTGCTGGTATGTCAGACTTCGCAGGGGTAGATCCTACCCGAGCGCTAAATCAAAAGACAATAAGGTCTGCTGCGGCATGCAACCAAATCCACATAATAATAATAACAATAAAGCCAGTATGACCTGCTGCGGCATGCAGCCCGATCTACAGTAACACTCCCAACATGACTCTAAGGCCCACCTCAGTCACCAATCTCTCAACTATCAAGGGCTCACAATCACGTATCAATCATCCCAACAACTCCATAAATGGACCAACAATGATAACATACGATGTGACAATGAATGTTGAACAAATACTGAGATATGACATGCCAATGAGAATCATGACAGAGTGTAAAAATACATTTAAATCAGATAACTGTTGAACAAATACTGAGATATGACATGCCAATGAGAATCATGACAGAGTGTAAAAATACATTTAAATCAGATAACCCAATATAATAGAAATAGCCTTATCAGGTCACAATCAAGTAATCACATAGCCTAAAGATGATTTCTAACATTAATCATGGCTCAAGTAATCTAACAAATAGGAAAGGCGTGGATAAAACAAGACATGATAGCAACTTAGTCCAACAGTCAACTCGGAACATGATTACCTTGGTGCATGCCACACGCCCGTCAGGATGTACGTCACCCCAACACATCATAAATAACAAGTTTCCCAAGGGTAAGTACCCTCAATTCCAAGTTTAGAAATATTAATTAACTCAAGGTGCGCAACTCAATGCTGCAACAATTTCTAGCCTTGCAAATCGGCCTCCAAACGACTCGAATAGAGTCATAAACAACTTAATACTAGCAATAATAGCCATAGGAAACAATCCCGAATGATAAAGCTAAAGTCCTTAATAAAAAATGCAAAGTCTACCTCGTGTCCACACCCCGAAAACCGATAAAATTCAAAAATTCTTAACATCCATTCAGTTACAAGTCCAACTATACTAATTTCATCCGATTCTATCCACAAATCGACCCCCAAATCCTCAAGTCTTACTCTCCAACAACATAGTCTAAAATCCCCAATTTTCACTTCAAATTGATATAAAATAGGTGTAATAATTAATAGGTAATCAATATTTTTCAATTAAAGTGATGAATCTTCACTTACCTCTTCAATTCTAGCAAAACTCTACTCAAACATCACCCTTAGCCGAGCTCCACAAGTGCAAAATGGGAAAAATGGCTCAAACCCTCATTTTTAACATCTGCCCAGCGATTATCGCACCCGCGGTCACTTAACCACATCTGTTGTCCTGTAGGTGCGGTCCAAAAGTCGGATCAGCGATCCTTCATAGTCTTCAGTTTTTTCGCTTTTGCGAACAATATTCCACATCTGCGGACACCCTCTGAATCTGCGGTCTAAAGCCCTAAGCCTATTTTGTATCTGCGGACAACCTAGCGCATCTGCTCTTTTACGGATGTGGTTCCCCGTCCGCATCTGTGACCAGAACCTTGCCTAGCTTTTCCCGCTTCTGTGATACATCCGCTGCTTCTACGGCTTTGCACCTGCGGCCATAATTTCGCAGGTGCGATCACACCAGTACCTTGCAACTTCAGCATTTCTTCAAAATGCAAACATGTTCCGCCAATCATCCGATTCACTCTGGGGCCCCAGTGACCCATCCGAACATCCAACAGGTCCTAAAAAATGATACAAACTTTGTCGAACCCTCAAATCACATCACACAACCTCAAAACCACGAATTGCAACCCAATTCAAGCCCAATGAACTAATGATATTACAACTTATAAAACAATTGCCGAACCATGCCAAATCAACTCCGAATGACCTCAAATTTTGTACACTAGTAGCAAATGACAGAATGGACCTATTCCAACTCCTTGAACAAATCAAACCCGGTATCAACAAAGTCAAGTCTCTGTCAAACCTCTCAACCTTCCAACATTCGCTAAAATACCTCAATCAAACTACGGATCCTAAGTCTAAAATCACCATACAAAGCTATTTGAACCCTCAAAACTCTATTCCGGAGCCGTCCACACAAATGTCAAACTCCGGTCAACTCTTTTAACTTAATCCTCCAGCCTTGGGACTAAGTGTCCCAATTCACACCATCACTTCTCCGGAACCGAACCAACCACCCCGCAAGTCACATAACAACAAATAAACATAGAAGAAGCAATAAATAAGGGAACATGGTTACAATAAATAAAATAACCGGCCGGATCGTTATATATTATGTTCATGTGACGACATAAGGATGGCATTGTGAGGATGTTATGTGATAGCCTAGGGCCGATTTCTATTAGTTATGTTTGTGTGGTGGTACAAAAGGGGAATTCTTGTTTGTGCTTATGACTTCCTTATGTGTGTCATGCATTTTTGCATAATTTTATGTGTTATTTCTAATATGCTAATCAATGTATCTATTATTACTTGATGATTTGGTTGCTAAGATGAACTTACTTACATGTAGTTGACTCATATTTTGTTGAGTTGTTGGTAGCATGTTGAATTGACGATATGAGAAAGTCGTCGTCATGCATTAATATATTTGGTTGTTGATAAGTTTTCTTGAGTGCATTATTTGGCAATTGATATGGAATCAAATTTATAACCGGGTGGGCCCGGGGTTGACTTTTGGGGAATTGTGTAAAGATCATAGCTTTATTAATCGGATTGGTTTCTCTTGCATTTTTTGAAGATGTTGTGTAATTATTTATTAGATTTGAGCCGTGCAGAGGCAATTTGTAAAGGAAAAGCTATTTTTGAGTGTTGATTTGGCTTAGTTGAAGTATGTATCTTGCCTAACTTCGTGTTGGGGAACTACCCCTTAGGATTTGGTTTGTTTGTGCTATTTGAACAATGTGGAAGACATGTACATAAGGTGACGAGTGTGTACACGGGTTTATATTGGTAAAAGTTGACCAGTTTAGATTCATAAGTTACTCATAAACACTTAAATGAAGTTATTATTGTTTGTTCTATCTTTGGTAGTCAAGTTTAGTCTTACATGCCTTAATTGAAGTCATTATCACATGTTCTAGCTTCCATTGTCAAGTTTATTCTTATATGCTTTTATTTGTAGTTGTTGTTACATGCTATTCTTTACATTGTTGAGTTATTCGTGCATTTAGTCGTAGATGCCATTTCACGCTATTTCTTTATTGTTAGTTTTATGTTATGTATTGGAATTTGAAGTTAGGGATACCTTCATTGTTGAGTTATCGAAGTTGTAGTTGTAAAAGCTTATAACACATTGTGGTTGAAGTTGTTGGTTATTGAGATATATTTTCTTGTTGAGTTGTTCCTCATTCATTTTGTTGTTACTGAGATTCATGTATACATTGTGGTTGAGCCGTGGGCTATGTGTTGTGGTAACATTGGTATTGCTGATATTGGCAATGTTTTGGCATATGGCCACGTGTGGTACAAGTTGATTTTTGAGATGTGATATTGATGTGCATGCGGCGTTATAAGGATAGGGGCTGATGTGCATGCGGCGAGATAAGGTGGGATTTATATGTGTGTTGCTAGTAAGAGAATTACTTGAACTCACGCAATGAGATAAGGGGGCTAAACCGCATTTACCTATTTCGGGAAAATATTTTTATAAATTTAATTGCAATGTTCACACGGCGATTAAAAGAACATTGTGATTATGACTTGTGATATGTGAAAATGAGTTGTGGTACCTATTTTATGATTCTTGTTGTATATTCTACGTTGAAAGGCTTTTTGATTGAATGGTCATTGTTATTCCTTCATTTGTTTTACTTGTATTTGACCATATTAAATTACTTGTTGTTTCTATCATATGCTCGCTCTTGTTGTCCTTTGTTCCTTTAATATCCGTTGTTAGCCTTGCATCATTGTACTACTTTGTTCTCATAATTTCTTGTTTTTCGTTATTAGATTATATTAGATTATATTATATTTTGTTCAGGTTTCTTTTGTCTAGTAAGTGTATTTACCAGGCCTCGTCACTACTCTATTGAGGTTAGGCTTGATACTTACTTGGTACCATTATGGTGTACTCATGCTACATTTCTACGTAATTTTGTGCATATCCAGGTACATCTGCTCGGACAGGACACCAGCATGTGGACCCAGTTACTTTGGAGACTTCAAGTTATACCTCATCGACAATTGCAGGCCTCGGAGTCACCTTCTTCTATTGCTTTACTATTGTTCGTCTTCCCTTCCAACAGATACATTTTTCCATAGAGCTTATGACTCAGTTCCACTAGATTTTGGGAATGTTGTGACTACCGTACCGTCTGGTATCTTTATGAGGATTATCAGTTTAAATTTATTATTTTAGTTGTTAATTCTATTTAATTCTTTTGTATGTTAGGCTTACCTAGTCTTAGAGATTAGGTGCCATCACGACATCTTACGGTGGGAATTTGGGGTCGTGACAGCTACCCGATCCCAAACAACAATATCAATATTTGTTGCGGCATGCAACCTGATCCCAAACAACAATATCAATATATGTTGCGGCATGCAACCTTATCCCAAACAACAATATCAATACTACAAACAACCACGGTGTAGCTCACAACATAAGAGAAAGGACCCAAAACAAGTAAATACTCTACGGCAAACTATTGTAACAAACCTGAGCGAAATAGAAGCAAGTAAAGGTAAGTAGACAATTAAAGGTGTAGAATAAGTAAAAATGGACATCAAGTAAAAACATGGTTGCACGAAACATGTAGCAAAAGAGGGCATGTAATAAGGAAGACACGTATTTAACAAATAAGGGCAAGTAACAACAATGTCATCATATGAATAGTAGAACGGGGCAAAAGAATGCATGATGTAGTTAAAACATACAGTTAAAATCTTACCCCAATGCATAACCCATGACAACGTAGATACACTCGTTACTTTGACATACACCGTCCCTACACATAAAATCAAGTAGCAATTAGAACCATCAAGTCCTAATTCCCTCAAGTCAAGGTTAACCACGTCATTTACCTCCTCCTGGAATTAATTCAACAATCAACCATGGCCTTTCCCTAGGAATAAGACTCCAAACCAACCGAATATGGCCAATTATCAATTAATCAATCCAAAATAAGCTTAACAAAACTATCCACGAATGAAAAATGCTCAATTTTAATCATTTTTTAAACAGACAACAAAAGTCAATCCTGGGCCCGCTTGGTCGAAAATCCGAGATTTAGACCAAATTCTGATTATCCATTCACCCCCGAGCCTGGTAATGTGATTTGTTTTAAAATCCGATCATAATTTGAGGTCTAAATCTCAAATATACAAAATCCTTAAATTCTGCCGAAAACCCCTAATTTCTACCTTGGAATTCATGGATTTGATGATAAGATTCATGGAAAAGTAATTGAAATTGAATGAAAAGTAGTTAGAGTTGCTTACTAATGAATTTGGGAAGAAAACCCTCTTAAAAAATCTCCTTTAGAGTGTTTAGGGTTGAAAAATGGTGTAAAATGAGCTATGTCCCGACTTTCCCATCTTTTACCCAGCTGTAAATGTTGCATTTGCGAGTACAACATCGCAAAAGTGGGACTCACAATTAAAACAGGTCATTGCAATCTTGAGACTTGCAGACTTGAAGCACAAGATAAAGCATCATCAGTCCAAAATTTTCCCAAAATACATCCAAAACTCACTAGAGCTCCTCGTGCTCCAAACCAAACATGCACACAAGTGTAATAACATTATCCAAACTCTCTCACTACCCACGGAAAAGTACATGGACTAGTAAAGGTGGGGGGTTATCTTCTCTGCATATCGGACTCGGAATCCCACGTTGCCTCCTCAATCGGCAGATCTCTCTATTGTACTTTCACAGAAGGAAAAGTCTTGGATCTCAACTTACAAACCTGCCGACTCTGCCTTATAGGTCAAGTTCTCATCAAGTTACGCCGTGTCGAAGTCCAAAACATGTAATCTATCCTCATGGTACTTCTGAAGCATGGAAACATTAAATACTAGATATACCTCTACTTGTCCTCCAGAAACTGAATAGTGCACTCGAGCTTTCCCTCCGTCTAAGGATGAAATGCTGTACTCAGCTCGATCGGCGTGCCTAACTCCCGCTGTATGACTCACCAAAATTGTGATGTGAACTGCGTGGCTTGGTTTGAAATGATGGAAATGAGCACGCCGTGTATGCGGATAATCTCTTGGATGTAAATCTTAGCCAACTACTCTGAAGCATAGGAAATCATCATTGGAACGAAGTGTGTGGACTTAGTCAATCGGTCCACAATAACTCAAACTGCGTCATATTTCCTCAAGGTCAACGGTAAGCCTACCACAAAATCCATAGTGCTGCACTCCCACTTCCACTCTGGTATTTCATATCTTTGAGTCAATCCATATAGTTTTTGATGCTCATACTTCACATGTTGACAATGCAAACACCGAGAGACATAATCGACAATAACTTTCTTCATCCTCCTCCACCAATATTGTTGTTTCATGTCGTGGTACATCTTCGTGAAACCTGGATGAATGGAATAGTGCAAAATGTGAGCCTCCTCAAGGATTAGCTGTCTCAACCTATCAACATTTGGAACACAAATGCAGCCTCTGAAGTCGCATGACACCACCATCTCCAATCACAACCTCCTTAGCCCCACCCTGCTGCACCGTGTCTTTCAACTCAAACAAGTGATGATCATCAAACTAGCGAGCTTGATGCACTCCAACGCCGATGATCGTGCCACAACACAAGCAAGAACCCCCTCAGGCTTCGAAACATCCAACCTCACGAACCGGTGAGCTAAAGCCTGAATATCCATGCCTAGTGGCCTCTTCACCACCGGCAAATATGCAAAACTACCCATGCTTTTGTCCTCCTACTCAATGCATCATCCACTACATTGGCCTTCCCGAATGATATAATATGGCGATTTCATAGTCTTAAACAACTCTAACCATCTCCACTGCTGCAAATGAAGGTCCTTCTACTTGAATAGGTGCTGCATACTCTGATGGTCGGTATAGACCTCACATGGAATGCCGTGTAGATAGTGCCTCCAAATCTTCAGCGTGTGAACAATAGTTGCCAACTCTAAATCATGCACAAGGTAATTCTTCTCAAGAACCTTCAACTATCGAGATGCATAGGAAATCACCCTACCGTCATGCATCAACCCCAAGCCCAATACACGATGCATCACAATACACTGTGTAAGATACTGAACCTGTAGGAAATACCAATACCGGGGTTGTATTCAATGCAATCCTAAGCTTCTGAAAGCTCACGTCACACTCATCGGACCATCTGAAAGGAGCACCCTTCTAGGTCAACTTGGTCAATGGAACTTAGATAGATGAACACCCCTCAACGAATCGGTGATAATACCCTGCCAAACCGTGGAAGCTCATAATCTATATAGCTGACATAGGTCTAGGGCAGTTCTAAACTGAAAAAAAAAACTACTTAGGAACCACCTTGATATCCACCATGATGCCCTCGAAAGATCCAACATGGCCTAAACAGGAAATCGAGTCCAACCAGAACTCACACTTTGAAAACATGGCATATAACGGATGATCCCTTAGAGTCTGAAGTACGATCCACATATGCTGCTCATGCTCCTCTCGACTACGGGAGTAAACCAAAATATCATCAATGATGACAATCACGAAGGATTCAGATAAGGCTTGAACTCCCGGTTCATCAGATTCACAAAGGCTGCTGGGGCATTAGTCAAGCCAAATGACATCACCAAGAACTGGTTGTACCATACCGAATTCGAAAAGTTGGCTTAGGCACATTTGATGCCCTAATATTCACCTAATGGTAGACATAACTGAAATGAATCTTTGAAAACTTTGGCACCCTGAAGTTGGTCAAAGAAATAATCAATCCTTGGCAACGGATACTTGTTCTTGATAGTGGCCTTGTCCAACTGTCGATAATCTATGCACATCTGCATTGATCCGTCCTTCTTCACAAACAACATTGGTGCACTCCAAGGCGAGACACCAGGTCTAATGAATCCATTATCGATCAAATCCTACAATTGTTCCTTTAATTCCTTCAACTCAACTGGGGCATTACGGTATGGTGGAATAGAAATGGGTTGAGTGCCCAAAACCAACTCAATGTAAAAGTCGATATCTCTGTCGGGTGGCATGCCCGACAAGCCTATTGGTAATACCTCTGGAACTCACGCACAACCGGAACCGAATCCAAGGAAGGAATCTCCGCGTTAGAATCTTGGATATAAACAAAATACACCAAACACACCTTCTCGACTAATGTCGAGCCTTGACATATGAGATGACCCTGCTAGTGGAATGACCGAGAGTCTCTCTCCACTCCAATCGAGGCAACCCCACATGGAAAACGTCACAATTTTGGCGTGACAATCAGAAATAACATGATACATTGACAACAAATTTATGCCTAAAATCACCTCAAAATCCATTATACCAAACAGGAACAATAGTGTTAAGGAAGTTTCGTGAGGGTTGGATACTGACAAGTGCATGAATCAACATTCGAGGATGAATGTTCTAAAGGGAGAAATGATGTTACACCCCATATTTTTGTACGTAAAATTACGTTGTAAGCAAACTGATGTAAGACAAAAAAATGAGATCATCTTTGAAAGTAGGTAAAGTAAGTTAATCATGTTACCTTGGAGGTTACAAATATTTAAGATCATGCACAACAATTACAAAGAGGGTTGGAAGGTTCAGAAGCTAAACGATTGAAGAAAATAATGTTTCGTCGAAAGTCGACAAGTTGGGAATATTATAATCCGTACGTTTCGGGTGAAACTAGGGTTCTTAGCATGATAAGATGGTTATGTTATGAGTTATTTTTGTAGTATAATAGTCATGTGTTAAGTTCTAAAATCACGTGAGTTGTGGAACAAAAGTCGATGAAAGTCATCAAGAGTTACATTCATAATTTTTGCTGAAATTTGGGTCTAATGTCACTGAGCTTTTCTCTCAATATAATTAGAGTTACAGGGTGATCCACCCATCAAATTGAAGATCTATGAGTTTAGCTTCTAATGCATTAAATCATTTGTCAAAAGGGCATCGGAGTAGAAGATATTTGCATTTTTGCAAGACTGCGCAGACTGCATAGGTGACAAGTAGGTGCGCCACCTACTTTCATAAATGAAAGGACCAAATATGTCCAAAAAAGGGGCTAGTTTGGGTCAGACAAAGAGCCCTTTCAAGGGATGATTTCCTTCATATATTACACTCATTATAGAGCAAAAAATTCAGAGTTAAGCCCCTGCAAACCTCTCCCAAAAATTCAACACCAAACCCTAAATGATTTTCTCTTCTTTTCAAGTTCTAGTTGGAGGTAAACCTAAGGGTTGAAGAACCAATATGGAAGCTGATATCTTCACCAAATAAGGTAATTATACTGTCCTCTTTCATCCATTTTTTCTGCTGGAAAAGTACAGAAATTCGTTCTATAATTGTAAGAACTCACGTGACGATGATCGGGTCGAGTTATTCAACTTGTAGTGGACTGTTTTTGGGCTGTTTCGTGTTGGTGTAGGGATGTCTATTTTGCTACTGTTTTATAGAGTTCTGGAGGAGAAATATTGTGGGGAAACACCACATAATGGCGGGGTAGTGAGCTGGTCATTTGTCGTAACATTTACGGGTTGTTTGACACTACTATGGTTGTCGTTTTATGTATGAATTGATTGGGGTGTGTTGAGCTATTTTGTGGTATTTTGTGATGGATATATGGTTGAAAAATGATGTATATATGTTGTTATTGTTGTGTTCTTGTGTTGTTGGTATTATCACAATTGGAGAGAAGATTTCAAAGGTATGTTAAGGCTAAACCTTTTCTTCATTTTGGCGTGATCACGTAACTACATGCGTTTGATAATGAGACATAAAGAGAAGTTTGTATTCCTTAATTCATGTACATTATCCTAGTCTCATAAGCTACAATAATCTCCCTTATCGAGACTTTATATTCAGTTAAGTGTCTTCTTTGAGTCAAGAGAGTAGATGGTCTATATATACAGTATTACAATATATGCACCACCACCGAGCTATAATCGGTGGGCAGACACCTATTGGGTAGCCTTTGATAAGATGGTAAGTCATATACTGAGCCTAATGTGGACGAGCACCTATGAGCTAGCCAAGAATGGCGAGGTACCTAGCCTAGTATGGCCGAGCACCTATGAGCGAGCCTACTACAACAGAGCAGTTACGCGTACCGAGTCTTATAGGGCCGGACATCTATTTTACTTGCTATATTGAGAGAGTTGAGTCAGTATCAGCAAGTAAGTATATCTTTAGATCATTGTCGACTCCCTGTTACTTTCAGTTATAATATTATTAGTCAGTTTCAGCTTTCAATAATTCTATTGCCTTACATACTTGGTACATTATTTCATACTGACCACCTTTTTCTTGGGACACTGCATTTCATGCATGCATGTTCAGATAAACAGACAGATAGACCTACTTAGTAGGTGCTGCCCAAGTTCAGCTTCATCGGTAAGCTCCACATCCTTAGGAATTGTAGGGTCTAGGGTTTTGAGTACATATTTTGAGTGTGTGTGTGTGTGTGTATTACATGGGTAGGTCAGGGCCCTGTTCCAACCACAGTACATCCATCAGTAGAGGCTTGTAGACATATCCTGTCAGTCAGTGCAGTATGTTGGGCTTGTAGGCCTTGTATGTATATCTTTTATTGGTTTGTCAACTGTAGTAGTTGTGGCGGCCTTGACGGCCCAACTTATATTGATGTTCAGTTAGAGTTAGTCTCCATTTAGTTTTATATTTTGTTTGATAAATTGTCCTGCAATGTGGCTCAATGGCTAAAGTATCACATTATATGTTCAGAGCACCTCCGTTCTAGGATGGTACGCTTGGTCAAGTGAGGCACCGGGTGCCGGTCTTGCCTCCCCAAGTTTGGGGCATGACAGATAGACCTAGTCCACCATAATTAAATCGCCAACGGGCTTAGACACATAAACAGGAACACGTGAAGAATCACGAGACATATCCAAATACGAAGCAAAATTGGATGACACATATGAACAAGTGAAACCTGGATCAAACAAGACTGATGCACCTCTATGAAAAACCAGAAAATACCTATGTTGATCGCATTAGATGACTCTGCCTCAGGTCTTGCTGGGAATGCACAGCAACGGGGATGAGCCTTGCAAATCTGACCTCCACCTTTGGGGCGGCCTCTTACTGACTTGCCTCCACCTCTAGCTGCTTGACCTCCACCTCTAACTACTGGAACCCCGCCTCTAGCTGGCTGAACGGGAGATGGAGCAACTGGTGCCGAAGTTTTGACACGAGTACCCGGTTATGGTATACCGCTATGAAGTTTGGTACAATACCTCCTGATATGATCCATACCTCCACTCTCAAATCACTCTTCCTGCTGACGTGGTTGCTAAATCTGGGACTTTCCTTGACGGTCCGGATAACCATTGTGATAGCTCTAAATCGATGGTGCACTGATAGGAGTTTAAGGTGCACTGTAGCCTAGCAACTCAGGACGATGCCCATAAGAACCACGACTGCCCGAAAAACCATGTGATACTTGAAGTGCTGACTGAACCGGCTTGGTAGGACGGCTTCTACCAAATGAATCTCTGCCTCTAGATGAGGCACCATTGAAATCGTCGAAATGATGAGGCCTCTTCTCAGATGACGCCTTTCTACCCTGACCACAAACCCTCTCGATCCGTCTAGCTATCTCTACAACCCGGTTGAAAGAAATATCATCCTTAGTCTCTCTGGCCATCTATAGTCTGATACCAAAAATAAGGCCATCAACAAATCTCCTCACCCTCTCCCTCTTATTAGGAATAAAGACAACTACATGGCAAGATAAATCCATGAATCTGGTCCAGTAATGGTTAATAGTCATGCTACCCTGCTAGAGGCGCTCAAACTAGCTGCGGTACTCCTTTCTCAGAGCTAAAGGAATGAACTTCTCCAAAAATAGTTGTGAGAACTGAATTCCAAGAGAGTGGAGGTGTACCTGCTGGTTTGCCTTGAACATAGTCCTGCCACCACCTCTTGGCGAAGCCATGCATGTGAAATACCGCGAATTCAACTCTATTGGACTCCACTATACCCATATTTCACAGCACCTCATGGCAACGGTCTATGAAATCTTGTGGGTCCTCAAAAGATGTGCCACCAAAGCGAACAAGGAATAATGTAGTGAACTTGTCCAACCTCTTCAATTCCTTGCTCGAAATAGCAGGTCTCTCCCCGGGCTATGTAGCAATAACGGCTGAACTACTCTAACTACTAGAACCACCGGAGTCCGACATATGGGAGCCATCATCTCCGAAGTGTGAGTAGCAGGAGTCTGGGCTCCTCCCCCTGGCCTGAGAAACAGCTAATGCCATAGTAAATACTCAACATGGGCAACACTCTACAAAAGGTCAACTAGGCGAACTAGAGTGCCCTGAAGTACGGGAGTGGTTATGAACCCCTCTGCGACTTGAACTAGTCCAACTAGTGCAGTCTGAACAGGGATATCCTCCTCCTACCCCTTGTGGTGGCTACAAACTGGGGCTCCAACACCTACCGAGGTGCGGATGTTATGCGTGTCCTCACCATCTGTGAGAGAACAAGGATAGAATAATTCAAACTCAATGATAGAATAAAATCACATGATAGAGAAGGAAAGAAGTGATATTTTCATAAATCCCTATATATAGCCTCTAGAAGATAAGTAGAGACGTCTCTCTACCGATCCTCCAGACTCTACTAAGCTTGCACATGACTGGTGAGCCCTACCCAACCTAGTGCTCTAATACCAACTTGTCACGACCCGAAATCCTCATCGATGGGCCGTGATGATGCCTAACGTCCACTTTCTAGGCAAGTCAACATTAGTAGACAACTACTCATTTTATAACCAATTTGAAAGCAGTTTAATAAGAAATAAAGTTGTAGAAATTCAAAATAGACATAATAACTCCAAACCTGACTAATCAAATCTTGAAATCTAGTGTAACAAGTACATGAGCATACAAGAAGTGCTACAACCAAATGTCCGAATGAAAATACAACCAGTTGAAACAAAATAAACAATAAAACTAGATAAGGCAGGGGACTTCAGGGGAGGCGATCGCCGTGTAGCAATATCTCAAGTCTCGTGAAAAAGCTAATCCGAGCAAGCATCCACCAGCTGCTGCCGGGACCAAAACTAGAATCTCCACAAGAAGTGCAGAAGTGTAGCATGAGTACAACCAACCCCATGTGTTGATACCCAATTTTGTCCTCATATTTTTCAAACAAGTATATGTACTTTCAAACGGTATTTTGCATCATTAAGAGTTATACACGTATTTTATATAATATTTCATAATGTTTAGAACTTTAAAATTGATTTTCTTGCGTTTAAATTACTTGAATATATATTAATTACCCCTTAAATATTTGATGATTTAATCATCCAAATTCATTATTTATATCTACATATATGTTTTATAATATTTTACTTCATTTCATATAATATTCTTTGCATTTTTTGTGTCATTTACATAATTTTACAATAATAGCCTATGTTCTACGTATAATTATATTTATTAAATTCTTCATGCTAAGATACCATTTTTATATTTTTATTATGTTAACTTATTATTTTCAATAATTTTATTACACACGTAATGTCTTGTTATCTATTAATTATTTTTATAAATTATTTTTTAAATAATTTTCGTGTATTTAATTATTAGCCAATGTAGGGCTAATTTTCGGACCAAAAACCTTGGCCCAATATCCTTTAACCCAGCACCAGCAGGCCACTATCCTAGACCCATTTCCTTGACCCACCCCAACTTCTTTAATCATGGTCGTGGATCTCTTAAGATCAACGGCACTCTCTCGAACCCTCTTCTCTCTTCTACATACCTTAGCAGCCGCTGCTTAGTTCCTCCCGATCCAGACCTACAGATGGAATCTACCAATGATCTACTTACCTTATTAGCCTTCTCTCGTTATTGGTCGTTCGCTTATGGTGTTACTTAGGTACTTGCCTAAGTTTAACAAGTATCATTTTCGAGATCAGACTAGAATGGCTCGAATCTTTTATTTTGGGCATTATTCCGTCTATATACACTCAACAAAGAGCGATTTACACTTTTGGTTCGACTTTCAGATGATTGAACCCATTTAGGGTTTGAGACTGTCAATCTCCTTTACTGATTTTTATTTGCATGTGATATTTTATATCCTTATTTGTGCTTAGTTGATTATTTTCCATGTTTGTTCTTTCATTTTCTATGCTATATAAAACCCCTTACCTATTCCCCATTGAAAAGTCTCAACGATTCATTACTTAACTACTATTACCACTACTCTGATTTTTCTATACCTTCTGCACTCTTATCTCTTGGGCGGTTGAAAGACAAGGCCACCGGATTTTGATTAACTAACCTTCTCAGTGCGAGCACTGCTCGAGATTCATCTGAAACCCTTGAAAACTCTGACGCACTGAGTTTTGGGTCCTGCTGCCTCTCTATTGTCAACGATTGAAGTATTTTTGGAATTATTCTTCTTGTTTACCTATTTGTTTATTCACAACTGGTAAGTGTCTTTGGCTCTGTCAATTCAATTCCTTCTCATTGTGTTCATGTTTGTACATCTATGTCACTTAAACTTTGTGAATCTATATACTATTATGTTACCCATGTCATTTTATGACTGCGAACATTTCTAGCATATGAACTTGTCGAACTTATGACTCTCATGTATACCTATTGTATGTGTTCAGCATGAATGATTCTCACTACCTTAAGCATGCCCAACCTAGTGTGTTTTTGTTTGTTTGTTTGAATGTTTATACCTACCACTCATCCTGATTTTATATCGTAAGCCATGTTCTATATCCTTGTGATAAATCAACTCATGTGTCCTAATTCCAATTGGATTATTCATATGTACTTAATACCCTACGAGAGTTAGTTCTTAGACATGCTGTTAGCCAAATGTATTGCCCTGCTAATTGTGAACTTTCAGGTGTGTTCCCTGCCTGGCATAATCACATGTTGTTTAGTACTACCTGTGGTTTACAAGGTGAAAGTGCAAAATCCAGCTTTTCTCTTATCTGTAATCTGATAGTCTAGTTTTGATGTATCATTGCCCACTAAGTTCTGGTGTTGCTTAAGCTTTTTGTGCTATGATTGGTACTTAGCATGTTCAAATTAAGGTTTGTTCGTAGACCATGTCCACCAACTTGTTTGGTTATGCTATTAATTTCTCTTGTTAGACATCCTTATGGGAGGACTAACTTTGTTGGCCTTCTGTCCATAATTTTATTAGACTTTCATATTTAAAATCTCATGACTAAGTTCTCTATGCTAATCCTGGACCATGTTTGCTTTGAAACTTTACTTGAACTAGTATGCTATCTCATGTTGGTCAATCCTGTCATCCTTAGCCTTGTTCTCAATGAATGCAAGCATGAACCTGCCTTGTGTATGCCCTATGAATTTGTCAATATGCTTTAATGAAAACTGTTGTTAGATACAGTTTTGAGAGTTCTGTGTGTAGACTTCAAAGAGCTATTTAATTAATCCCATGTGTAGTTTGTTACTTGTATAGTTAAGTTTGGCATCTGACTGGATAAGTAAGTCATCCATTTGGGCCTAGTTTTGATCCATGTGTGTTGCTGGAGTGGTACCTTGTAACTGACACATTCTGATGCCTTGGGTGAGGCTGGGATTTGAGTCTGCTGTTTGTGCAAAGAATGGAGCCGTTGAAGACCCAGAAGTGCCACTGGGTTATTTTCTTTGGGCTTATACCTGCTTATTAGGCATGTATTTGTTTCAGCTGACTCATCTAGATAGCATGTCTATAGGATCTCGAATTGATTAATTAATACTGCTATTGTTGTTGTTCTCTTCTTATTACATAGTTCGTCTAAAAATCATGCCTATAGGGACAAAAATGAGTAATTCTGTATTTTTAATGGCTTCACTGCCCGGATGCAAATCGTGTAGAGATCATGTCGATAGGGTGTTGTCACTCCCCTAGAAATCATGCCTATAGGATCTTTGATAGAATCATATATTAAAAGCAGCTGCTTTGTCAAGACGATCTGCCTAGAAATACTGCCTATAGGACTTGTCAACTTTGGAATCGTTCAATCATATAGAAATCATGCCTATAGGTCTTGAATAATTTAATATACTTTGACTCCAAGAATACATATATAATGTTGCCTGCCTAATAATCTGAATGCCGGTAGCACTAGTTCATAACTGCCTGCGTGCATCTGTGTCTATATGAGGAGGCAAACTTGAGCCCTTATGTGTTGATTATGTGTAGTCCTATATGTTTTGAATGTGCGACTAGTTTTATCATTTTGAGCAACCTAAGTAAAGTCTAGCACCACCTAATAGTAGGTCCAAAGCCCTTTGGACCATAGGCATGGGACGAGTAATGCACGCATAGGACGCGACTTAGAATTGAATTAGAGCGTCTTTAAGTAAACAACTTCAACATAGTAATCGGGTAGCAGGAGATGATAGTCTATGCCCGTTGATTAATATGAGCAACTCCTAACTAAAGAGAGTTGGGAAGTATTATTTATGTTACACGGGGTGGTCCTTTAGGCTAAAAAACTTAGGATCCCCCCTTTTCCTTATATGTTTGCTAAAGGATTTAGTCATTACGCAGTTGTAGTCTTTATGATCTTTCACACTTACATCAATTATTCATATACTTTAATGATATTTTTACCTAATGGTTTATGTCATAATAGGACTTTCAACTTTCATATATTTCCTTACTTATATGCTTGCCTAGTTTATTCACATAATCCACATAGTTTAAGGTTCGGCCAGGACCCATAGTTATGGACCTCGAAGAGTTACTCACAAATAGGTGCCCTAACGCACCTCAAAATCATTAGGTTGCGACTATTATGTTTTAACACCCTCATTTGAAAGAGTTGTCACATGTCAAAACCAGCTTTCACAAGAAAACAGGGCGTGACAGCATGGTGACTCTGCTGGGGACTTGTACTTGGGCTCTTACCATAACGAACTTGACTTATGTGGATTACTTTCTTTGTTACATGCACATCCCTTCCCTTATACACCTTTATTTGTTTAAATTTGCTATGACATGCATATCCTTTCCTTATACACCTTTATTTGTATAAATTTGCTACGACATGCACATCCCTTTTCTTATTCTCCTTTGTTTGTTTAAATTTTCTATGACATGCACATCCCTTTCCTCATTCTCCTTTGTTTGCTATAGCATCTATGACCATTATTCATTTCTTTTCATCTCGACTGCTACATTACGTTCTCGCACATTTTCCTAAGCCAAACTGACTTCTTTCTTTTGCCTCTTTTTTTTTTCTTTTCTCTTCTTTTCATGTTCACTTTTGCTATTTTATTTACTGCATTTTACACGCAAATACTTGGCAATGTGTTATTATTTCTACATAAAACATGCTCCACTCATATTCCACTCGTGCCAATTATCAACATAGTAGTGCTTGATGAGTGTCCGCACTTTCCTGTAAATCACCTTTTAAATCGGAAAGGCTTATTTGCGGTAGACTAGTCGATCAGTGGTAGCAAATGTTGGCATCAATTTTCTCCAAATATACGTGTCGCTTAATCCAACCTCAAGCACAATGAGTTCCCCAAAATTAGGATGCAAATTATTGCGTGACTTTTTTGAAACATGTTTAGATATTGGAAACACTCTTTTTTTCACCTTACTAACTTGGTTACCTTTGCTTTTTCTTTTCTTTTTTGATTATTCTCATTCCCAAAGGTTGGTTTGTGCATACTGGCATCATCAGCATACCACACCAAATCTAGTGGTCCTCCGCCTCCTCCTCAACCAAGCGACCCGAAAGGCAAAGGAAAAGGGAAAATGGATAATTTAAGTGGTATCAGGAAAGACAATGCTACTACAGTGGAAAGCGTTGAAACTTCAGATGACCGAAGTACTCCGGGACAGAATGAGTTGGTCATACGTTTGGAGCAGAGAATCCTGGAACTACAGGGCAAGCTTGAGCAGGTCCGAAATTTGGCAAACCTCTCCCTTACTTTTAATGTTACAGACATCAACCAGCAAAACTTGACTACCCAGAACAAAGCACCACCGAAAAACACATAAAACTAGAACCCACCACCAAATCCTTTTACACCTCCCCAGAACCTTCACCCGCTACAAGTACCAACCCCTCAACCATACCATCATCACCCAACTCAATACCCGAAAACCACTACTTATCAAACTACCCAAAATGCACCACAACCTACTCCAGATCCACAAAACTCGACCAATGACCCAAGTTTCAAGAATCCATCAAAGCAATCCGAGATATGTGGAAACCTTACCCCCACACAGAAAACCCTACATGAATTGACTGAGAAGGACCTGCTCATTAAAAACATGGCGGAGGAACTCAAGAAGCTCACTGATAGAGTTCAGAGTGTTGAAGGTGGTAAAGGCGTTGAAAGTCTAAACTATGAGGACCTATGTATTCAGCCAGATGTGGAACTGTCGGAGGGTTACAAACCTCTCAGGTTCGAAATGTTCGATGGTAATGGTGATCTAAAGGTGCATCTGAGAACATACTGCGACAAGCTTGTAGGAGTGGCCAAGAATGAACAAATCCGCATGAAAATGTTCATGCGAAACCTTACAGGAGATACCTTGTCTTGGTATATCAGTCAAAACCCAAAGAAGTGGGTTAGTTGGGTGAGTATGGTGTCAGATTTCATGGATAGATTTAGGTTCAACACGAAAAACACGCCAGATGTTTTCTACATTTAAAACCTCAAGAAGAAACCAACAGAAACTTTCCGCGAGTACGCTATTCGTTGGAGATCAGGGACCGCAAAGGTAAGGCCAGCACTTGAAGAAGAACAAATGAACAAGTTCTTTCTTAGAGCTCAAGATCCGCAGTATTATGAAAGCTTGATGGTCATTGAAAATCACAAGATCTCCGACATCATCAAGCTAGGAGAAAGAATATACGAAGGAATTAAGAATGGGAAGTTGACAATTTCGAGGTACTGAAGGCCACAAATAAAGCTTTGTAATCCGAAGGCATTTCAAAGAAGAAAGAAGTCGGTGTCGTGATGGTAGCCCAAGGCCCTAAGTCTCCCCTCACATACCAAACACCTCCACCCAAATATCAACCCTCATCCTCGAGATGCCAACACCGTGCTGCCACCTACCATACCTATAGTACTCAACTTGCATATTACCATTCACCTTCACCCACCCGCCAAATCTACCCGAACCCACGTCTAAATTTTGATTGCAGACCTCCTAGACAATACACTCTAATTGTTCAACCCATAGACCAACTGTATGAGAGATTGAAGGTTGCTGGTTCTGTTACTCCTGCCCTGCTGTTGTTATGGAAAATCCCTCCCAATGGATCAACCCCAACAAAACATGTGCTTATCATTCAGGCATGAAGGGTCATACCATTAAGGAGTGTCGCACGTTAAAAGACAAGATTCAGGCGATGATCGCACTAAGGTCATACTGGCTAAGGAAACTACACCAATGTTCATAACAACCCTCTCCTGGGTCACAGAGGTGAGGGAGTGAATATGATAAAAACTGACGAAGAATGGGATCAAGAGGTGTCCATTGGACTCATTCGAGAGGAAGACGCTCCAAAAACATCTCGTGTCAACCATGCTAGTTGTGGTACAAACCCAGGTCCCTTTTTAAGTTGAGGTAACTACGCCCTTCACTAAAATGGTAGCTCCCACGCCATCTTACTAGTGTGATGCCGTCTCGTGGGATTATGTTGCGGAAGCAAGAAGGAAGGGAAAATCCAAAATGGAAGAAATAGGTGCTACGCAAGGCATGAATAGAACTGGCAGAGTTTATACACTTGAGAATCTGGGAGGAACAAGCAAGGAAGCTGCACCTAAGCCGCCTGTTGTCGAGACTAGCACTGACGATCTTTGGAGGAAGTTACAAGTAAGAGAGTACTCTGTTGTTGACCACTTGAACAAAACTCCTTCTTAGATATCCATCTTATCACTGTTGCAAAACTCTGACGCGCATAGGAATGCTTTGATGAAGGTGTTAAGTGAAGCTTATGTACCTACCGGCATCACTAGTGGAGAGATGGCAAACATGGTCGGACGGGTATTGGAAAGCCAAAAAATCACTTTCCACATCAATATCCATTGCGACGTGCAACCCGATCCCAACAACAATATCAATATCCGTTGCGATGTGCAACATGATCCCAAACAACAATATCACTATTACAAACAACTACGATGTAGCTCACAACATAAGAGAAAGGAACCAAAACAAGTAAAATACTCTAGGGTAAACCAAAGTAACAAACCTGAGTGAAATAGAAGCAAGTAAAGGCAAATAGACAATTAAAGGCATAGAACAAGTCAAAATGGACATCAAGTAAAAACATGGGTGCACGAAACATATAGCAAAGAGGTCATGTAACAATGAAGGCATGATAAGAATAGTAGCATGGGGTAAAAGAAGGCATGATGTAGTTAAAATAAAAACCTAAAACCCCACCCCGCATGCTTAACCTACGACAACGTATGTACCCTTGCCACCTTGCATATACGCCATCCCAACACATAAAATCAAGTAGCAATTAGACCAATCACGTTGCAACTCCCTCAAATCAAGGTTAACCACGTCACTTACCTCCTTTTGGAATCAATTCAATAATCAACCACGGCTTTTCCCTTGGAACAAGCCTATAAACCAACAAAGTCTAGCCAATTATCAATCAAAAATCCAAAATAAGCTTTAGAAACTACCTACGAATAAAAAAGGCTCAATTTTGATCATTTTCTTAAAAAGTCAACCAATGTCAATCCAAGGCATGCTTGGTCGAAATCTGAGATTCCGACCAAATCACGAGTATCTATTCACCCCGAATCCTGGTTATGTGATTTGTTTCGAAATCCAACCTCAATTTGAGGGTTAAATCTCAATTTTATAAAATTCCTAAAATCTACCCAAAACCCCTAATTTTTACCTTTGAATTCATGGATTTGATGATAAGGTTCGTGGAAAAGTAATTTAAATTGATTGAAAACTAGTTAAAGTTGCTTACCAATGAATTTGGGAAGAAAATCCTCTTCAAAAATCACCTCTAGAGTGTTTAGGGTTGAAAAAAGGTGTAAAATGAGCTAAGTCCCAACTTTCTCATCTTTTACCCACTTGTATATGTTGCAATTGCGAATTCTTGTTTGCATTTTTTACCATCGCAAAAGTGAACCACTGATCGCAAAAGCGACACAAAATTTGCATTTGCGAACCTCCCCATTTGCACTTGTGATTCAACGTTTGCATATTTGAAGGTTGTCCGGCTAATCTCCATTCGCATTTGCAACACAACAACTGCAAAAGCGGAGCTCACGGGATCGCATTTGCCATGCCATCTTCTCAATTGCGAAGGCAACAGTTCCTCCCCAGTTACCACATTTACGAGTCCAACTTCGCAAAACCTGGACTCGCAATTGCGAACAGGCGATTGCAATTGCGAGACCTGCAGACTTGAAGAACTAGATAAGGCATTAGTAGTTCAAAGTTTTCCCAAAACACATCTGAAACTTACCTGAGCCTCTAGGGCTAAAAACCCGAACATGCACACAAGATTAATAACTATTAGATCCAAGTTTAAATGATGAAAAAATAACATCTCTATCACGACCCAAAATCCCACATTAAGGATCGTGATGGCACCTAGTCACTAAAACTATGTAAGTCGACGATCACTTAAAAAAATTAAACCAATTAATCATGATATTATGAAGTAGAATTTAATATAAATGAGTAATAAAGGTGATACAAGCATACACGGCGATAACCACAACAAATCCCCAAGACAAGGTACTATAGAGTCATGAACTCTATTGAATACATAGATATAACTCAAAATACAATATTGTTAGGATAGAAAATTGACAATAATATTGTACGTAAAGGACTCCAAAGGAATGCGATGATCAAGCATCTCTACCTTGAATCCTCATGATTAAGAAGCTCTCACTGCATATATCTGCTAGTTCTAATACCTGAATATGCACAAAAATGTGCAAAAGTGTAGTATGAGTACACTACGGTCGGTACCCAGTAACTATCATGACTAACCTCGGTAGAGTAGTGACGAGGTTCAAGTCAAGACACTCACTAATCAAGTAACTTGTGCAATATATCGATATAAAACTAACAACGAAAAGCAAAATAAATAAATGCCAACAAAGAGTAATCATGTGATAAAACAACAAAATATTCAACGCACTGATAAAATACAAATGAAAGCAATTAAGGGAAAGTAATGACAGTTCTAATCACAAATGTTCCGACGCATGATTTACAACAAGAGTCACTCGAGGCACCACACCTCAAAATCACAACTCTCAAGTCACAAATCACGAATCATATACACATGGAATCTTGTGCCCCTATTATCAAATACCTTCATAGGGAAAGGACCTCATGCCACAATATAAGTCACAACTGCATCGACAACTCACATGCTGCATGGACAACACACGTTCCAATGTCACAATCCACGCGGCATGATCAGAGGCTCAATATTACAATCTGTCTGGTATGGTTACGGGCTCAATATCACAATCCGCCTGGTGTGGTCACGGGCTACCAATCCAAACCAAATCGTAGAGAAAAACAGATATACAAGAATACATGTACATGATCAACAAACATAGAGTTTCATACTTCTAAACTGGTATTAGTGACATGTTATGGTGTATGTATGTTGAAGTGTACTATCACAAATCAAATCATCATGTAATATCAGAGACACCGAGTAGAACATAGGGAACAACATAACAAATCACATAATATGATTGACACACAAAAGGAATTCAAAATCAACAACCAGAATACTCATTTTTCATCAACAACCCTTCAGGCCATCATATAACATCCCCATATAGCCACCCTTATCTCATCACGTTGACAATATCATAATAGCCAGAAAATATATATATAAATAGCCACCCGTATCGCTCTACCCTGACAATAACACAATACCCACCCTTATAACTCCACCCAGATAGTATATCAATAGCCACTTGCATGGCTCCATACAATTAGCAATAGTGAAATGACACCCTTATGCTCCACACAACAATAATCAATCCCCACGACATGTCTGTATATGCCACAATATTGCCAAAACAATTATACTAATATCACAATAAAGCATAGCCCACGTCTCAACAACAACTTATACAAGAATTTCAACAACAACAAAATGAAACATAAAATAACTCGACAATGAAAGATATTCCATATAACAATAGCTTCAATTAAAAGCATATAAATGACCTAAGAGTCTAAACCGGTCAATTTCCACATATAAGCCCAGGTCCACCCTCGTCACCTCGTGTACACGTCTTTCACATATTTCAAATAACGCAATTAGACCAAATCCTACGGGGTAGTTTCCCACACAAAGTTAGGCAAGATACTTATCTCAAAGAAGCTAAATCATTACTCTAAGAAGATCTTCCCGCACAAATCAACCTCTGGATGACTCGAATCTAGCCAAAATAACTTAATATCATCAATAAAAGCCATAGGAAACGATTCCAAATAATAACGCTTAAATCTTGAACAAGAATTTAAAAATCAACCCTGGGCCCACACCCTAGAACCTAACAAAACTCACAAATTTTGAATACCCATTCAAAAACCATACCAATTTCATCCAATTTCGGCCTCAAATCGACCTTCAAATCATCAAATTTAGTTCTCCAAAACCATAGTAAAAAATCCCCAAATTTCACCTTAAATTCACAAAATGTAGGTGTAATAATCAATGGGTAATCAATATCTATCATCAAAACTGAATAAGCTTCACTTACCGTTTCAATTGCAGCAAAACGTCTCCCAAAAATCGCCCTTCTTCGAGCTTCACAATTCCTAAAAGGAGAAAATAACCAAACCCTTCGAAATATAAATCTTCTTGTGATTTTCGCATCTGTGGTCACTAAACCGCATCGTACCAAATTTGCAGTCAACACATCGTGTTTGCGATCCAGCCCCATCCTCAGAACTTCTGCTTCTGCGGCCTACTCCACGCATCCAAGGCTCTCGCACCTGCGATCTTCCCCAACTCGTTCCAACTTCTCTATTGCGGCTTTCTGTCCGCATTTGTGGATCACATCTGCAATCATACCTCCGCATATCCAAAGACACCAGTTCCAGCATACTTTAGCAAATACAACTCAATCCAAAACAAGCTGAAACCAATTTGAAACACATCTAAGGCCCCCGAAACCCCGTCCAATCATACTAATCAATCCCAAAACATGACACGCACCTGCTCGAGGCCTCAAATCACACCAAACAACAACAAACTACGAATTGGATCTCAATTTAAGCCTAATGAACTAATGAACTTTTAAGTTTAAAAACGTACGTCCAACCATATCAAATCAACTCAAAATGACCTCAAATTTTGAATGCAAGTCCAAATGACACAATAGACCTATACCAACTCGCGAAACGACAACATGTACTTGATATCCACAAAGTCAACTCCAGGTCAAATCTATCAACCTTCCAAACCTTCAACTATCTAACTTCCGCCAATTCAAGCCAAAACAATCTAGGAACCTCAAAATACACATCCGGATATACGCCTAAGTCTAGATTACCATACAGACCTAACGGAACCGTCAAGACTTCATTTGGAGATTAGATACGCAAAAGTCAAACTTGGTCAACTCTTCCAACTTAAGGCTTCTAAATTGAGAATCATTCTTCCAAATTAATTCCCAACCACTCGCAATCCGAAACAGACCATATGCACAAGTCATAATACATCATATGAAGCTACTTGCGGCCTTGAACCACCGAAGCAAAATTCAAATGATCAAAACGACCGGTTGGGTCGTTACATTCTCCCTATCTCTTGGCGCGTCCTCCAACATGCCAAGAGATGCTCCAGAGCCATCGAATCACTGTATAAACTTACCAAAAACATACCCACAGCGATCCCACGTCACCTCAATCAGGATAAGCCCGTCAACACCACCAAATCGAAGATTATTCCTTCACCCTTAATCCATAAACCTTAGATCCCAATCTCATCACCCAGGCCTCCTCCTAAGACCCGATTCTCATATAAAGACATTGTGTAGACCCTAACTAGTTGCTGCAGCTCCTGCATAAATCCACAGTGTGTAACCACACGACATAACGCATCTATCATAAGCTCATAACAACAACTCTGACCATAATAGTTGCCCAATACCAAACCCAGTATCGGTAAACAACCTCATAGTGACTAGAATAACATTCCAAACCTTCACAACACTGATAATAATGTAAGAAACATGTGGAAACTCATAACTACTCACCGAGAAACAAGCCACACCAATGCCACCTAGAGACATACAATGGAATCCGTACCCACCAAGCACAACTCAGGTATACCAAAAAAGGGAAAGAGAAACACATGCATGAACTATCCAACAGGTACAACTACCCCATCAGTAGCAAGCTATGACCCCCAGAATAAGAAGTAGGAGGATAGGCAGAGCAAGAGCTCTTGAAGTCTACCCGGGCGCCCTTCTTCATTCATCCATTTAGGCCCAGCTAGGAACACTCATTCCACAAAGAGAAACAAAACACACGTAATAATCACAAAGAACCTCATCCTAACATAACTCCACCGTATCACATAGCCCGGTCCAAACATACCAGCCCACATGAAAACATACGGATCCCATCCTAAACCCTGAATCACAAGTAAAGCAGACATCACATCATTTGAAAACCTTTAACTAACTCACCCCATGGAACAAAATCATAAGTCTTGGCCAAATAATCTAGAAATCACATCAAAACTAACAGCATAAAGTAATAGTGTGTCCATCCTAGTCTCATAACCCTCAATAGTGAACAAACCAAAACAAATAGACATGGTCTACTGCTGTAGAATCTCTTAACAGGTGCAGACACTCAAACAAAGTACGAGAATCATAAAACATATCCATATATGAAGCAAGATAGGATGACTCATATCAATAAATAGGACTTGGATCAAATAAATCCGATGCATCTCTATGACAAACCGGAATCATACCTATAGTGGCATCATCAAGTGCAACGGCCTCAACCTTACCAAGAAATCCACAACAACGGGCCTGACCTCCCCAACGTCATCTACTTTGAATCTCCTCCACCTCTAGCTGGTTGTGCATGTGGAGAAGCAATTGGAGTGGAACCCATAGCCTGAGTACTCTGACAAAGTCTGCCTCTCTGGAGTTTGGGACAATCTCTCATGATGTGCCTAGTATCACCACACTCATAATAACTCCTCTATGGTCGTGGCTGCTGGTACTGAGTTTGTGCTGAATGACTGAATAACCATTGTAGGAATCCTGTGCAGTAGGCACATTAAAAGATGGTTGTCTGATACGAGCATCCTAGGTCCCTAGCTAGCTGGAGTTCTACGTGTATCCTGAAGTGCGGATTGAATTGGCCAACTAACACAGCCCCCGCCATGATGGGTCAGAGCCAAAGAATAGAATCCACTAAATCCTCTAGAACCTCAAGGCCTCTTAGCCTCCCTATCCACCCTCTCCTGACCCTGGATACACTCTAAACTACTAGCAATCTCCTCAACCAGCAAAAATGGAGTATCGGTCTCCAGCTCCCGTGCCATACCAGGTCTGAGACCATAATTGAGCCCCACGATAAATCTATGGACTCTCCTTCTAGTAGTAGAAACCAAAGCAGGTGCATGGTGAGATAGCTACCTAAACCTCATAGAATACTCGTACACTTTCATAATCCCTTGCCGCAACTACTCAACTCGTTGCGCCATGCATCCCTGAGGGTCTGTGGAACAAACTCTCTCAAAATTAGACCAGAGAACTGAGCTAAAGTGAGTGGCGATGCACCAACTGGCCTACTCTCCTTATAAGCCTGCCACCATATTTACGCCGACTCCGTCATCTGAAAATTAGTAAATTGACCCCGCTCACCTTAACTATGCCCATAGGTCATAGAATATGCTGACACTGATTAAGAAATCCCTGTACATCCTTACAAGTTGCGCCACTAAAAGTAGGAGGAACATACTTCTTGAACCTCTCCATCCTCTTCTGCCCTGCCTTTGATGCTATCGGCCTGACCTCAGGCTAAATCGCGACCACTAGCTATACCAGTATGACACTCAAAGCCAGATCAACATTGGCCTACTGTTTGGAGTACGGGCAGCACGAGTCTAAGCTCCTCCCCCATCCTTTGAAGTAGCTGGTGCAACTGAGATCAAACTCGACTGAGCCACTTTACCAAACATGCTCAAGAAGGACGCTAAGGTCTCCTGATGTCTAGGTGTAGCAACCTGTGTCTCAGTTGCCTGCTCCCCAACTAGAGCTATTGGTGGCTCCTCAGCAACTACTCTAGCAGGTGCTCTAGCTGTAGCATGTGCCCCTCTTCGATCTCTACATCGGCCCCACCCTCTCACAGCTCTAGCAGGGGCACGGGTGCCTGCTCAACTGATCAGGTAGTATGTGTCATCATCAGTTGTGAAAGAATAGAAATACAAAGGCTTAAACTCCAGAATCAATAAATCCGCACGTAGGAATGAAATAAGCGAAATATTCCTAATTGTTCCATAGCCTCTATGACTGTGCAGCGCATTAGGGAAGCCGCGAGAGAGGTATTAGGGGTCTCAAAGGGTCACTCTAGTGGTCACAAGGGAGACTAGTGGTGGAATGGAGAGGTGCAAGGAAAAGTGAAAACCAAGAAAGCAGCATATCCAAATCTAGTGGAAAGTGCATACGAGAACGAGAAAAGGGCGAATTGGGTGCATTATAAGTTGGCTAAGAAAGAGGCAAAGTTAGCAGTTATGGCAGTCAATACTGCAGCTTTTGTCGTTTGTATGAGGAACTCGAGGGCTGGCGGGAGGGGGGGGGGGG
>MCJB01002080.1:120420-169344 GCA_002018475.1 Nicotiana obtusifolia
GGGGGGGGGGGGGGGGATAAGAGGTTGTTTAGGTTAACCAAGGTACGAGAAAGGAAGGTGTGTGTCTTGGACCATGTAAAGTGCATCAAGGACAAACAAGGTAGAGTTTTGTTGGATGAGGGGCTTATCCGTCGAAGATGGAAGACCTACTTCGATAGTCTGTTGAACGAGGAGGAGGACAAGAGCATTGCACAGGGTGATTTGGGACTCGCCGGGAGTCATTGTGACTTTGGGTATTGTATGCGAATTAGAGTTGATGAAGTTGAGGGGGCTATATGTATGATGAATAGGGCCAAAGAGGCGGTGCGAGACGAAATCCCGCTGGAGTTTTGGAAGAGTGCAGGCAAGGCAAGCTTGGAGTGGCTCACTAGGTTATTTAATGCCATTTTTAGAACGAAGAAGATGCCCGAAAAGTGGAGGTGGAGCACGATGGTTCCTGTATACAAGAACAAGGGTGATATCCAAAATTGGAATAACTATTGGGGTATCAAGCTGCTTAACCATACTATGAAAGTCTGGGAGAGAGTTGTCCACATAACGCTTGCATCCCCACTACTCCTCCAAGCCCCCATGGTCACCAACTTGACCCCCAACTCCTGCGCTTTAGCTTCCGTCAAGGCTCCCTACTTGATCCGATGTTGTCTATATGTCGCCCTCTTCCTCCTCTTCCTCCTGATCTCAAAGTCCATGACTATTAATTTAATACTAAAGTACTATTAGTTTAATATTGTTAATTACTGTTATTATTATTATTATTATTGTGTATTACATCATTTATATTTTAATAAAATAGGTATTATTGATTTAAAAATACGTTACTACATTTATTGATAATTAATAAGTGTAAATAATTTAATTTAAAAGAGGAGTGGCAAAATTGGCCGTCAACAAATGTGATGAGATATGAGTGGCTATATGGGTATGTTATGTGCTGGCCTGAGGGCGTGTTGTTGATGAAAGAGGAGTATTCTGATTGTTTCTTTTAACTTCATTGTGTGTGTCATGCATATTACGTGATTTTTTGTGTTGTTCCTAATGTGCTACTCGGTGTCTCTGATATTACTTGATGATTAGAGCTGTGATAGTACATCTGGACATGCATACACCTATCATTTCTACCAGTCCAGGAGTATGAAACTTGATATTCATTGATCATGTCATGTATTCTTGCATATCTACTTTTCTCTGCGATGTGGTTTGGAGTAGTAGACCGTGACCGCAACGGACGAATTGTGATATTGAGCCTGTTACCATGCCGAGCGAATTGTGATACTGAGACCTTGACCATGTCGTGCGGAATTGAGCCTATGACCACGTCGAGCGGATTGTGATATTGAGCTTGTGACCACGTCGGGCGGATTGTGATATTGGCATGTGAGTTGTCCGTGCAGCACATGAGTTGTCTGTGCGGTTGTCACTTATATTGTGGCACGACGTCCTTGCCATACAAAGGTGATTGGTAATGGGGGCACGAGGTGCCGTGTGTATATGATTCGTGATTTGTGACTTGAGATTTGTCATTATGAGGTGTGCTGCCTCGAGGTGACTATTGTCGTAAATCCCGTGTTGGAACGATTGATGAATAGAACTGCCATTGCTTTCCCTTAATTTCTTTCACTTGTGTTTTTTTGTGCTTTGATTATTTTGTTATTTTATCTCATGATTACTCTTTGTTGCTGGTTGTTCTTAGTTATGTATGTCATTTACTGGTTTGTGTTTAATTGCGTAAATCTGTTAATAACTCAGCATGTGTTAGGCTTACCTAGTCTTAGGGACTAGGAGCCATCACAATCCTCAAGGTGAGATTTTGGGTCGTGACAAGTTGGTATCAGAGCTCTAGGTTCATAGGTTTAGAGCTCTAGTTTCATAGGGCACCTGCCAGAGCAGCAGCTGAGGAGCCTCCAATAGCTCTGATTGGGGAGCATGCAGCTGAGATGCCTGTTGCTACCCCTGCATTTCAGGAGACTCTAACGCACTTCTTGAGCATGATTGGTAACCATAACAAATTCCCAAGACTAGGTAGTACAGAGTAACGAACTCCACTAAATACATAGATATAACTCAAAATACAATATCGTTTGGATAAAGAATTGACAGTAATAATGCAAGGAAAGGACTCCAAAATGACTGCGACGATCAAGTAGCTCTACCGTGAATCCTCACGATCAATAAGCTCTCACTGCCTGAATTTGCTATCTCCAATGCCTAGATATGCATAAAAAGTGGTGTACTTATGCTACGCTTTTGCACATCTTTTTAAGCAGATCCAGTTACCTCTTACCAGTCCAGGTATCATTGTGGCGAGCCCAGTTTCAGAGACTTCAAGGCATACATTGCCGGCGTCCGCAGGCCTCAGAGTCATCCTCTATCTAGTATATTTCATTTCTTATCCTTCTATAGACACGGATGTATAGGGCTGTTCAGTACCATTTTATAGAGCTTGTGACTATTCAGCAAATTCCGGGGAGTTGTTTATGTCGAGTTGCGGAGTTTCCTTTAAATTATTGTTGAGTTATTGAGACTTAATCTTTATTTCAGTTATTTTTGCATGAATGTTAGCTTACCTAGTCTTAGAGACTAAGTTCCATCACGACATTCTACGGAGAAAAATTAGGGTCGTGACAGTAAGCCATGCGTTGGGAACAATTTGATTACTTGAGTGGTCATCTGTTTTCCTATATTGAGTTCTTTCATATTTCATCGGTGTTCTGATTATGTTGCTTCCTTATTACCTGTTTACTTCTTTTTGCCAATTGTGTTTCTATTATTTCTTCTGTTGGTTTTATATTAATAATCTTTATGTTGTTAGCCTTATATTGATATTCTTTCTATTGCTAGCACTGTGTTAATATCTTGCATAGGTTTTTATGTCTAGTGACTGTCGCGACTTATCTCGTCATTATTCTACTGAGGTTAGTCTTGAAACTTACTGGGTACCACTGTGGTGTACTCATGCTACACTTCTGCATATTTTTGTGCAGATCCAGGTACTTCTTATCGTGTTAGTTTTGAGAGTTGTGCCTGTGGGGGTGGATACTTTAAGGTATAGCTGCTTGACATTGGCACGCTTCGGAGTCACCTTTGGATATTATCTTTACTGTTGTTTATCTTCAAAACAATATTGTATTTAGAAATTCTAGTGTATGTCAATAGAGCTTATGGCTCTGTACTACCGATTTTAGGGATTGTATATCATTTATTCAGTTTTAGCTACGTTATTTCATTTATCAATCTAAGTTCTATATAGTGAAGTTAGTTATCTTTGTTAGATCTCCTCATATGTTAGGCTTACCTAGTCGTAGAGACTAGGTTCCATACTCGATCTTTCTTTTGCTAAGGAAGGAATCAAAATTTGTCAGTAACAAATTAATGGATCAAAGCAATTACAAATTGTCTATGCCCCATGGTGGACGCCAAACTATTTACCCGTAAAACGGTACAATTGAATTTATAGCGTGGCTTATAAACAAGTGAATCGATTAGGCCCAAAAATAGTAAATAAATGAGAACAAAAATAAGATTGCGAAATGAAATTAAAAGAAAACGAGTCAGACTATGAATTTAGCCTTTTCGATGGCAAAAGCGCTAACAATATCTAAGAACAAAAACTGAGAATTATAAAATGAGAGCAGAGTATAGCTTTTTTGTGTATAAAATATTTCTTTTTTTAACGATGGATCCTAATCTTCCTATTTAAAGCTCTATTTAGGGAGACAAGATCTCCAAATCAAGCTCCTCTTGAATGAGAATAAAAACGTCATTGATGGTTGCATAATGGTTGACTATAAATGTAGATATTTTCCGTAGCGGCTGCCCATTGAATGCTATCCGATGACAATGCTTTGAATTTTTGTTACCGGCTACTTTGTCTTCGGGATTCGTTCAGCACCGATCACATGCTTACATACGGTGCGAACTGCTTGTTGACTCATGTCCTACCTGTCTTTAGTTCTACGTGTCATTCCGTCATTCGTCCAACTATCACTAACCAATTTTACCACATACACATTTTAATAAGCGTTCATGATCAGAATATATGGAGTTCCTGAAAATGGTGCAATTCTTATTATAATTAAAATTGGGTTAGACATGGACGCCACGACCTTGCATCTATGGTCCGCCGATCTTGGAACAAACTATTTTGTATTAAACTAAACACAAAACATATCAACCACGTGGCTTTACGTAGTTGTTAATTTATTAGGGATGTTTTGTAGATTGTTACATCCAGGTAGCTATCTTTAAAAGTTAAGCCAACTTAAAGGAGCTTTGCAGAAAGCTTAATAAGGATACATAACTGGTTGGTGTGGAGCTAGCATAACTCTTACGTCAGGATATTCTGCATGTACGATATTAGTTTTAGAGATTTAGTTTACTCTTGCTCTCCATTTTGAGCGATTTCAGTATTTAATTTGTTATTTGTTATTGTTGTCCCAATTCATGAATGGAACTATTAATCGTAAGGAAAGTTGAATTTTCTTTTTTTATAAATATTCCATATAATTAAAAACTATTTTTAACAGAAAAAATGAATTTATAATAGTTTTTGTTTAGTTTGAGAATACATATATTTTGTTTCCAGGAAAATTAAGTAACTAATATTCAAATTTAATTAAGAATTTGATATGATGACCCTTATGTCCGGACTCTTCCATTATTTAAAGGGGTAGATCAGATATGCTATAATTTAACAATTGATTATGAGGTGCTTTCTATTATATTGTCATGTGGTAGTTGTGTTTATCTTATTACCTCTATCAATAGTCTGTTGGTCGTGACAATGTCACGCTGCAATTTTATTTTCGTTCCGAATTTCACTATAAAAACACATTAAAGGTTTATTGCAAAATTAAATAGCACCAATTTCTCCTTCACTTTCATTACATCAAAGATTATGGCCAAACTATTGTTTGCTTCATCATCCACATTGATTTTTCTCATTTTCTTATGTGTTATAAAGCTTGCCACAAGCCAATCCTCTTTAATGTCAAACTTTTGTTATAAAGGAGGAATTCAAGATCCAAACTTGTGCTTAAGATTTCTGCGATCAGATCTTTTTACCCTTAAAATTAGATAACAATTGAATTTATACGCGGTATTAAGGATACGTGATCTAATTTGATACAAAAAATAAGAAATCAAATTGATACTAAAATTAATGATAAAAGATGAATGCAAACCACACAAGTTGGGCAGCGTTGGCCTTGTAGGATAATCGCCCTTGGGCCAAGAAACGTTGCAATCGGAGTCGGAAATAGAATAAGGAGATAATAATAACTAAAGAGATCAATCTATTGCTACTTTTCGTGATCAGATCCAAAATGTCCTTACAAATAATTAGACCCCCTATAGTAGGAGAATCCTATTTTGGGTACAACTCTATATAAGGTAAAAAATCTCCTTATTTGCTAATTAAGCCGTTCCATTGATTCATGCCGAGATTCACACCGCGATGCTCGACGCATTACAGATATTCCGGCTCTCCGTTATTTAGGTTCGACGATCTTCCCTCGAGCATGTTCGGGGTCAGGATCGGTTCCGAATCACAAGCTCAATGTTCTCGAGCACGGACATTCTGACCTCGTGTTCTTCTTCGATGAAACTCGGGGTAGATCTACAACCTTCGTGTTCCAAGCCCGATCTATCGTGCAATAGTCAACCCCGATTTCGACCGTATACGGATAGTCCCCTCGTTTTTTGAAGAGTAATGACGAGAAACGATATGAGCCTCAGATTCTCACTGTACGAGCTTTCGGTTCTTACTCTGACTGGTGACGATAGACTCATGGGTAAGTGATACGAATTTGATTCAGTGACTGATGGTCAAAATCCGCTGGTCCAGCAAAAACTCAATCGGATCGATCAGCTTTGAACTGAGATTGATGTGATTAAAGATGAGGCCGATGAGTGGAGAGGCAAGATGGATCCTCTGGCCTTAAAAAAAGAGGCAGCTCGGACACAACAAACCTAAGCAAAGACCCAGCTAAGAGCGGCAATGGAAAAAACCATGATCCAGACTAAATGGGCTAAGGAGCTTAAAATGGCCAAGTCGGAAGCCGCATGATCAAAGCCGAAGCTGGTAAAATCGTGGCTCAATACAAGGCTGATGCCGAAGCAGCTCAAGACCAATAAAAACGTATGGTCGAGCATATGAAGTGGCACTCTCGTAGCTAGTCCCTCGAGGAAGTCCACGCTCGTGGTTTTAACTTATCTGCGGAGATTGAGGATGCCAAGGTGTCTGAAGCTGAGGCCTAAAATTTGGCCTATCTTGAAGAGGATGATTTCGTGGGTTCAGTCAGGTCCGAAGAATGAGAGGACCCTGAAAATACTGATGGCGAGGCGGGATCCAGTCTAGATCAAGTCGCTTCAGTTCGATTTTATCCTTTCTGTGCTTAATACTGTGTATCAAGGCTGCTCGGCCTTTGTAAAAATTTTGTATCGGGGCTATTCAGTCCTTGTACAAAGGATTTTTTTTTTATATATATATATATAGATATAAGGCTTTCCTTTCACAGCTTTCAAAATTTTTTCTTTGCTTTTTTATTTGTGTTCAAAAATCGATATGCCTTCCCATGAAATAGTTAGGTTGTGCTCGAAGGCTCGAACGAACCTTACCTTTAATGTTATTTCGTTTCGAGGCTTCGTGGGGATTCGATGTAACCTAAATCTTTCTTCCCCAAAGTAGTTTAGGTTTATAATTTACCGAGGATAGCCTTTAGAACCACTTAAAAAATTTCAATGCCTTCTTGTTTTTGTTACGGGCTTCAGACATCTCAGAGCCGTGTTTATGTGGCCATAACCTTTATAGTTCAGGAAATGCCAAATAAGCTTTGTGCCCTCAAGTTTCGTTAACCCGGAATGGCCTTAGCCCTTTAATTTTGACATTGCCAAATAAGCTCCGTGCCCTCGAGTGTTGTTAACTCGATAAAGCCTTAGCCTTTTAACTCGGGCGTTGCCAAATAAGCTTCGTGCCCTCGAGTGCTGTTATCTCGTAACGGCCTTAGCCTTTCAATTCGAGTCTTGCCAAATAAGCTTCGCGCCCTCAAGTACTGTTAACTCGGAACGACCTTAGCCTTTTAATTCGGGCGTTGCCAAATAACTTCGTGCCCTCGAATGTTATTAACTCAGAATGGCCTTAGCCTTTAATGTTCGGGGTTGCCTAAGAGGTCTTATTCCCCCGAGATGTAATAACTTAGACCGTCTGAGTTTGTTTCCGGACAGCACTCCCCGAGCGAGAGAGTGATTATTCAAACTCAAGTTAAGGCGGCCCTTGGGCTCGTTTCCTTTAAGGGATCGGAAGCAGGGAATTCCTTGAGAAATGTAAAGGAAAAGTTTTAAGAGACAAGACGTTTGCAATGAAGAGATTCCACTTTATTCTGCCATGTATGTGTACAAGTTTTATGTCAGGGTTCGATTAGACTATTTGAGTAAGGTTCATTTGACCGTTTGGCCCTTACATTGAATCTTATTGATCTTCAACCCTTCAATCCTGAAGTCTCTTTCCATGCTAAAGTGGCCCCCCAGTATTCGGGGTCGATCGACAACACGCCTCGAATACTGTTGTCACCAATTCGTTACCGGACTTCAAATCTAGGTTAGCATGATTTACTTGTTGCCTCGTTAAAAACACTGCCACAAAAACCATTTGTGACAAAATCAGTCCAAGGGAAAAAGAGTGCAACGTGTGCTTCCAGACCTAACATCCCGTATGGCCTCTTATTAGATACCTGCAAGCATTAGTTCGTAATGCAAATAAAAGAAAAAATAAAGAACATGGCCGTACTTTAGCAGTAATACTGCTTTAAGCGAGTTATATTCCAGTTGTTCTGTAGTTGTTTATCATCCATCGTTCTTAGTTATTTTAATGATACAATAAGCTCCTTCCCAGTTTGGTCCCAGCTTTCCCTCGTTCGGACTCCGTGTGTTCGGCGTGACCTTTCTTAGTACTAAGTCCCGGATGTTGAAGTATCGAAGGTTGGCCCTTTTGTTGTAATACCTCTTGATCCTTTGCTTTTGAGAAGCTAACCGAACAAGGGCGGCTTCGCATCTCTCGTCTAACAGCTTTATGCTCGTATTCATGGCTTCGTGGTTCGATTCCTCTATTGCATACCGTAATCTGATACTTGGCTCCCCGACCGCAACTGGTATCAAAGCTTCGTTGCCATAAACCAAAGAGAAGGGGGTGACCTCGTGCTGGATTTCACGGTCGTACGGTATGCCTATTGGACTTCTTGTAATATTTCCTTCCATCTCCCTTTGGCATCGGTTAACCTCTTTTTGAGGTTTTGGAGTATGGTTTTGTTGGTAGATTCGGCTTGTCCATTCCCACTAGGGTGGTAGGGTGTCGATAGGATCCTTTTGATCTTGTGGTCTTCGAGGAATTTGGTTACTTTTCTACCAATGAATTGCTTCCCGTTGTCACATACGATCTCGGATGGCATTCCAAATCGGCATATGATGTGATCCCAAATGAAATCGATGACTTCTTTTTCCCTAACCTTCTCATATTTTTGAACATCCACCCATTTAGAAAAATAGTCAGTCATAAATAGTATAAATTGAGCTTTACTTGGTGCTCAGGGAAGAGGGCCAACGATGTCCATCCCCCACTTCATGAATGGCCATGGTGATAAAACTAGGGGGAGCATCTCCCCGGGTCGATGGCTCATCGGGGCGTACCTTTGGCATTCGTCACATTTTTTAACGAATTTCTTTGCGTCTTTTTCCATATCGACCTACTAATAACCGGCTCTGATTATTTTTTGAATCAATGACTCAGCACCTGAATGGTTTCCACAGGTACCCTCGTGGATTTCCCTCAAAATATACTCAGTCTTAATAGATTGTCTAATTATATTACCTGCTGGTGGCTTCAATACGATGCCAAGTCCGAAACCCCTTGCATTCAAGGCACCGTCTGTGAAGAGGGTCCGTATTCCCGAGGAGATTCCTGAGTCAACTAACAACTCTCTTTCGACCTCGGATATTAGGGTCGGTGTGAAATCTGCCACGAAATCTGGCAACACCTGAGATTTAATGGCGGTCCGAGGTCGATACTCAATGTCGTACCCACTTATTTATATGGCCCATTTGGCCAATCGGCCCGAGAGCTCGAGCTTATGCATAACATTCCTTACTGGGTAAGTCGTTACGACACATATGGGATGACATTGGAAGTACGGTTTCAATTTCCTAGAGGCACTTAAAAAAGCGAGCACCAATTTTTCTAGGTGGGGGTACCTAGTTTCGGCTTTGCCTAAGGTTATGCTGACATTGTAAATTGGAAATTGTGTACCTTGTTCTTCCGGAACTAGAACTCCGCTTACTGCTATCTCCGAGACCGCCAAGTAAAAGAACAGTTGTTCGCCCGCCTTCGGTGTATGAAGCAATGGCGGGATCGATAAATACCATTTGAGTTCTTCCAAAGCTTGTTGGCATTCCAAAGACCATAAAAAGTTGTTGTTCTTTTTCAATAGTGCGAAGAACCGGTAGCTTTTATCCGACGACCTCGAAATAAATCGCCATAGAGCGGCTATTCGCCCGGTTAACTTGCACGACTTTCAAATTGTCTACGACCGTGATATCTTCAATAACTTTGATCTTTTAAGGGTTGATCTCGATTCCCCGATTTGATACCATGAATTCGAGGAATTTACCCCGACCACACTCGAAACTCACATTTTTCTGGGTTCAGCTTCATGTTTTACTGCTTCAATATACTAAATATTTTCTACAAATGTCTTAAATGGTCCTCTGCTCGTAGGGACTTAACTAACATGTCGTCAATATAAACCTCCATTGACTACTCTAATTATTTCTCGAACATTCGGTTTACTAGGCGTTGGTATGTGGCACCAGCATTTTCTAACCCAAATGGCATTACATTATAATAATATGTGCCATATTTAGTGATGAAGGAAGTTTTTTCCTGATCACCTAGGTCAATCCACATTTGGTTGTATCCGGAATATGCGTCGAGAATACTAAGGGTCTCGTGGTCGGCAGTAGCATTGATCATGCGGTCGATGTTGGGCAAGGGAAAAGAGTCTTTGGGACATGCTTTATTCAAATCTTTGTAATCTACACACATTCTTAATTTATTCCCTTTCTTAGGGACTACGACTACGTTAGCCAACCAATCTGGGTATTTGACATCCCGAATAGACCCTATCTTTAAAAGTTTAGTTACCTCATCCTTGATGAAATCATGTTTGATTTCGGACAGGGGCCTCCTTTTTTGTTTAACCAGATGGAACTTCGGATTTAGGCTTAGCTTGTGAGTAGTTATCCCCGACGGGATACCTGTCATATCGAGGTGCGACCAAGCGAAACAGTCTTCGTTAGTTGTAAGAAACTGAATAAGTTTTGTCCTAAGATCGGGGCTTAGCCATAGGTATACCTTTTGATCGGGAAAGTCTTCTCACAGCATGACTTGTTCCAGTTCCTCAACCATCGATTTAGTGGCATCGAAATTACTAAGGGTGATAAAAGATCTGGGAATCCCATAATCAACATCCTCGACATACGCTTGTTTGTTCATATCTTCCATAGACGGTATCTGTGATTGCTATTTCGTCCTATCTTCGATCATTTGGTTTGGAACCGTTGGTGCTGGCGTCACCTCTTCGACCGTAAACATTTCTTTTGCAGCTGGTTGCTCCTCGTAGACCGTTTTAACTCCATCGGGCGTCAAAAATTTCAACGTCTGGTGCAGCATTGAAGGTACTGCCCTCATGTCGTGGATCCACGGTCTCTGGAACTGAGCATTGTACCTCATGTCCCCTTTGATCACACATAACTTTGTTTCTTGAATAGTTCTAACGGTATTTATTGGTAACGTCATCTCACCCTTGGTGGTCTCACATGCCATGTTGAATTCGTTAAGAACTCGGACTATAGGAACGATCTGGTCTAGTAGGCCGAGTTGCTCCACGACCCTTGATCGAATGATGTTGGTCGAGCTACCTAGATCGATTAGCACACGTTTAACTCTAATTTTATGTACGAGTACAGATATTGCAGTGCATCATTGTGGAGTTGTACAATCCCTTCCGTGTCCTCGTCGTTGAAAGATAAAGCTTCATTAGGCATGTAATCCCGAGTTTGTTTCTCCCTAGCAATGGATATTTTTGTGCGTTTCAACATCGGCCCCTAAGGGGTATCGACTCCACCGATGATCATGTTGATGACGTGTTGAGGTTCTTCTTGCCCCGTCCGTTTGTTAGAATTCCTGTTCCTGAAATGATTTTTGGCTCAGTCACTCAGGAATTCTCGAAGATGTCCGTTATTGAGTAGCCGAGCTACTTCCTCTCTCAGTTGTCGACAATCTTCCGTTCAGTGACCGTGAGTGCCATGATATTTGCACATTTTGTTGGGATCCCTTTGGGTCAGGTTGGATTGTAGTGGTCGAGGCCATTTACCATCTTTGATGCGACAGATAGCTGTTATAATAGTGGCAGCATCAACATTAAAGTTGTACTCCGATAGCCGCCGGTGCTTCTTTATGCCCGATGCGTCTTTCAAACCTGCTTTTGGTCATGAGTCCCCAGCTGCTATGGCCTCGGTCATTTCTCCTTTCATTTCTTAGGGATTTTCTCCCGAATACTCTGATTTTTATGTCCCTGTGATATAGCTCATGTCGATCTCTGTTCGATCTTGGTTCACGATCAATATCCTTCCTGACTCTGTGAAGAGCTATAACGGGATAAATGCATCCCGAAGGGGCCACGAGGTGATCGTCTTCAACTCAGATTTTCGACTGGTACCGGTTATGTATATCAGCCCATGTAACAGCCAGGTATTCCATTAAGTTCTGCATTAGTTGCTGCGAAGCCATTGAGCTTCGAATATTGAGTCGCTGAGTGAAAGCTTGAACCGCCAAATAGTCAGTGACTGGCGGCAGATCCATCCGTTTCATTTGAAACCGGGACACGAACTCTCTAAGCATCTCGTTATCCTTTTGTTTGACTTTGAAAAGGTCTGATTTCCTCGTTTCGACCTTGATGGCACCCGCGTGCGCCTTCACAAAAGAATCTGCAAACATAGCAAATGAGTCAATTAAATTGGGAGGTAAGTTGTGATACCATATTATGGCTCCCTTTGACAAGGTCTCCCCAAATTTCTTCAACAGAACGGATTTGATCTCATCATCCTCCAGGTCATTCCCTTTGATAGCACATGTATACGAGGTTACATGCTATTTCGGGTCTGTCGTTTCGTTATACTTGCGTATTTCGGGCATACGGAATTTCTTAGGGATCGGCTTCAGAGCCGCGCTCGGTGGAAACGAACTTCTTGGAATCTAGGCCTTTTAACACCGGGGGATATCGTCGTGTTGTAACTGAGATATCGCCATCTGTTGAGCCTGTAACATTTCGAAGATCATCCAGAGGCTGATCCCATCCCCTTCAACGTATTGGGGGTTTTCAAGTTACTGATCGGACTTCTCTATGAACGCTATTTGACAGGTCGGTAGGCGGATCCGCATCAACTTCCACGTGTGAATTAGCGTCAATCCAGTCAACAATCGGGATCTCGTTACTGGGCACTATGTTGTTATTTTACCTTGGTGATCGGACTCGTTATCAACGTGCAGAGGTGCCGATTAAGAGTTTGGCATTTCTATATTATATCCTGTAATCAAAGACACTTCAAAGAGAAAGTATGAAGCAGTGTGTGTGTTATGGATATTTGTATCAAATAACCACTATTATCTTTAGTCCTACGATGGACGCCAAACTGTTTACCCTCAAAATCGAATAACAATTAAATTTATACGCGGTTTTAAGGATACGTGATCTAATTTAATAAAAAAAATGAGAAATCAAATTGAAATTAAAATTAATGATAAAAGATGAATGCAAACCACACAATTTGAGCAGCGTTGGCCTCGTAGGATGATCACCCTTGGGCTAAGAAACGTTGCAATCGGAGTCGGAAATAGAATAATGCGACAATAATAACTAAAAAGATCAGTTTATTGCTTCTTTTTTTTGTGATCATATCCAAAATACCCTTACAAATAATTAGATCCCCCTTTATATAATAGGGGAATCCTACTTTAGATACAACTCTCTATAAGATAAAAAAATCTCCTGATTTGCTAATTAAGTGGTTTCCATTTCGCCAAGATTCACGCCGTGATGCTCGACCCATTACGGATATTCTAGCTTTTCGTTATTTAGGTTCGACGATCTTCCCTCGAGCATGTTCGGGCTCAGAATCGATTTTGAATCACGGGCTCAATGTTCTCGAGGACGGACATTCTGACCTCATGTTCTGCTTCGATGAAACTCGGGGTTGATCTTCAACCCTTTCGTGTTCCGAGCCCAATCTGTCGTGCAATAGTAGAGACCGATTTCAACCATATACAAGATCCTCGATCTAAAACAAGAAAAATTGCTCGTTATCTTGAGGGCATAACAACTGACTTGGGATCAGAGAATGCCAAAGCAGTAACTAATGTAGCGAAATGACACCGAAAAATAACGTTAATAATACTGCAATAATATTATTTGTAGGCAGATACAAGAATTGGCTTGAATCATACTGGGCACTGTTCTAAAAATCTATTTCAGCAATGTAAAATATTTTTCCAGGAATCGTAATAAATCCAGCTATTTAAAAAAGGGGAACAAAAGAAGATAGACTATTAATTTTGAGAAGGAAAGACAACAAGGATAAGCTACTGCATAATGAAAAAGCAAGGAAAGTTGCTGATGATTTTTGCCTAAGTTGAATGCTTATTTATAGGCTTTAAGAGAGGTTTGAAGTACACTTGTCATTGAATTTTGCATGCAATTTTCACTTTTCGTACTTCTTTTGCCACTTATCATAGGCTTCTAGAATGGCTAAGACATTTGTCATTTAGGCTTTAAAATAAATATGACATTTGTAAAATAAAAGGATACTTGGCTATTTAATTTTTGAAAATACTGTCACAATCCTCACATATTTTCAAAAATTGATAGGAAAAGGATAAAGGAATTGAAGAATTGACTTGCTGGAATTGGATGGTCCAAATATTATAGGTTTCTCATCTTCTGGACTATGAACCAAATTTACACCAATAAAATTTAACTCACAGAATTACTAGTGAAATATTTATTTTTATGAACCAATAATTCTTATTGTAAGCCAGAGATTTTATTAATCACATTTTGACCCGCGGTAATTTTGCTATTCAACGCGATATTGTGCCCAATCGGCCATACGCATGCCTAATTATTCATGAGAGCTCTAGATACTAGGCCAAAATCTCATAGGAGCGGCCACTCTCCACTCTCATATAGGTGAATTCATCAGTGTATACTGCTTTTCAATACACCATCCATAAGGACCATGAATTTCATTAAGAGTTATAACTCATCCTCTTAATTAGTAGCAGTCAAGCAGTCTCTTTTAGTGCTTCAGTGCTAATATCAACTTGTTATTACCCATATGAACCTATTTCATGAGATTTCCAATCACATAGGTTGGGTTACCATCTCTATTGGCAACATGTCGACCTTAATCCTATTTCTTTCGAGGTTTGAAGAATTAAATTTTTTTCCCAAAGGTTTAGTCAGATGATCAGCCAAATTTATCTAAAGATCCATCAGGATTAAATTTCTTTTTGAAAATTCATTTACAATCAATAGGCTTTGCACCAGGAGGTAAATCCATTAACATCTATGTGTTATTTTTCTAAATAGAATAGATTTCAACTTTTATTGCCTCTTTCCAATACTTAGCATCTGAAGAAGATATAGCTTCCAAATAATTTAATGGTTCATTATCTAGAAGAAAAGTTTGAAAATCATTTCCATAAGAAAAATATTCTTTCCTAGGCTTTTTGCTCCTTCTCAGTTCCTCATTAGAGGTAATTTCACTATTTGTTTCAACAGATTTATGAGAAATTTTATTAGACAATGGATAAATATATTCAAAGAACTCATCTTTCTTTGTCTCAATTATAGTTGCAATCAAGCACATCACTTTTTAAAACAAGAAATTAAAGTTGCAATCAAGCACATCACTTCTTAAAACAAGAAATCTGTATGCAGCATTATGTTCAGCATATCCAATAAGCATGCAATCAACAGCTTTAGAACCTATTTTTCTCTTCTTAGGCTCAGGCAAAAGAACTTTAGCAAGGCAAGCCCACACTTTTAAATATTTCAAGTTAGGTTTATAACAACTCCACAATTCATACGGAGTTTTGCCAGTTCTTCTATGTGGTATTCTATTTTGTAAGTGACATGGTGATAAAATAGCTTCACCCCACAAATTATCAGGAGCATTAGAACTAGCTAACATAGAGTCCATCATCTCTTTCGATGTTCTATTTTTCTTTTCAGCTACTCCATTTGACTCAGGTGAATAAGGCGGATTTACTTCATGAATTATTTCATTCATTTCACAATATTCATTCAAGGATAAGTATTCTCCACCTCTATCAGATCTAATTCTCTTGATTTTTCTACTAAGTTGATTTTCAACCTCAATTTTATAAGAATTAAAAGTATTAAAAGCATCATCTTTATTTCTAATGAAATACAACTTAGAATATCTAGAAAAATCATCAATAAAAGTCACATAATATTTTTTTACCACCTCTAGTCATAGTTTGCTTCAAATCACCTAAATCAGTATGAATTAAAGATAACAATTCAGTTTCTCTATTTATAGAAAAATAAGTCTTTCTAGTACTTTTAGCTTCAGCACATATTTCACACTTGTCAATATTATTTGAGTATAAACCAGACATTAATCCTAGTGTCTACATTTTGTTTATGTACGCGACATTGACATGTCTTAGTCTAGCGTGCCACAAAGAAATTGACTCAACTGTATAAGCATAAGAAGATGCATTTTTATATCTAGTATGAAAAATATTAAGCACAAATAAACTATTGGTTACAACATCCATTGCCCACGAAATTACTAGTTTTGGTCAGTACGACCTCATCATCCTCGAAGGAAACCTTCACTCCAACTTTTCCTAATAACCCCACAAAAATCAAATTGGTTTGGATATTAGGAACATTCAATACATCACTCAACGCTGGAGTTTTACCAGATGTGAGTTTGAGAAGAATTTTTCCTTTCCCACGAACGAGAGTTGTTCTTGAGTTACCAAGATAAATAGTTTCTTCTCCTTCCTCAACTTGGGTGTAAGTTTGTCTGCACAAGTGTGCCTAGTAGCACCAGAGTCTATCATCCAACTTCTCACATTGGCAACATTATTTATTTGGGAAATGACCGTGACAATTATATTATCCATTTTAGTCAAATTTAATTTTGGCTTAGTGAGATTGTCATTTATCTCAACTCATCTCTTGCATTGAAGTGCATTTTTCTTGAAGATTTTAATATTAGCATTGGATATGTAACCATGTGTATTTACATACCTGTATTTGACATTATTGTCTGTCAAAGTTGTGGATGCAATAACGTATTTGCAACATCATGGATATCTGGCAGGACAACTAGAACATTAGCAGCAGAGACGATACCAAAATTGGTAGCACCATCAAAAATTTGTGTAGTAGTATTACTTGCCTTAGTTTCTTAGATTGTAGGGAAATGACACCGGAAAATAACCTTAATAATATTACAATAATATTGTTTGTAAGTAGATACATGAATTGGCTTGAGTCGTGCTGAGCACTGTCCTATGAAACTATTACAGCAATGTGAAATATTTTCTCAGGATTAAACAAGCCCATCTCTATTTATTTAGAGGATACAAGAATCAGCAAAATTAAATAATAAATCCAGCTATTTAAAAAAGGAGAATAAAAGAAGATAGACTATTAATTTTGAGAAGGAAAGACAACAAGGAGAAGCTACCGCATAATGAAAAAGCAAGAAAAGTTGCTGATGATTTTTGCCTAAGTTGAATGCCTATTTATAGGCTTTAAGAGAAGTTTGAAGCATGACAAGTGTTATATACTTGTCCTGAATTTTCTATGCAATTGCCACATTTTATACTTTTTTTGCCACTTATCATAGACTTTTAGAATGACTAAGACATTTGTATTTAAGCTTTAAAATAGATATAACATTTGTAAAATAAAAAGACACTTGGTTATTTAATTTTTAAAAATACTGCCACAACTATAAAACCTTATCACTCTTGCGAAGAGAAAAAGATCCAAAAGTACATGCTGCTTTGAGTGCTTGTCGTCAAGAATATATTGTGCTCAAATTTGATTTTAATTGCATAAGAGTAGCTTTTCTATCTGGAACAAATATAGGTGAACAAGGAGAAAATGTTAGGCTTGCTGTTTCTAACGGTAACCAAGCCTTTTGTGAGAAGTAATTGTCATCACCTCTTATAAATGATAATAATAAATTGTTGTCTTTCATTCAAATAATCCTCGCTAACGGGGTGTAACCTTTTCTGAGTCAGTGACGATCTATATGACAAGACATTTTGTTCTTTATTATATTTAAGAATTTAAAGTGACAACTTTCTTAAAAAAAAAGTAAAAAATTTTATGGGGACAAATTTAACCAGAAATGTCCCCGTATGTAATATGATGCAAAATTAATATTTATAATATAGCAAAAAAACTTTTTGTTCTTTATTGGCTGCACATTCATGATATGTTTATGCTTTCATGCTATTAAACCAGGGGGCGGGGCAATATTATCATCTTCTGATTATTAAGAAGTCATGTAATATAGTTGAAATATTAGTAATGATTTTGAAATTATATTCATTTTTGATTGCTAATTTTGAAATATTTGGTGGATCTAATTTATATAGGAGTAGTATTGTTCAGTTCATGAGTGGACAACTGAGAGTTGTCAAATGAACCACACATTTTTGAGAAGTTTAGGTGGATTTGAAACAAGACATAATATTATGGGGACCGCCCTTGAACTTGACATATTTTATTCAGTACACACTTGAACTATTTTTTGTTCTAATTATCTCCCTAAACATGGTTGTTTGATAGTCTTAGCCCTCTTGTACACTGACATGGCGAAGAGAGGAGATACACTCTCTTTTAGATGTGTGAGAATGATTATGTGACGACCCAATAGGTCGTGTTGAGTACTAGTCTTAATTTCCGTTTTCGAGACCTCTCATTGTTTCATTTGATATTATTGGTTTGCGTGCGTGGCCGTATTGTTTTTCGGAAAGCTTTTACGTAAAATTTTGAAGAAAATATAATTTTTGACTTAAATAATGTTCGAGTTGACCACTGTCAATATTTTTTATAAACAACCTCGGATCGTGTTTTGACGATTTCGGTAGGTTCGTATGATATTTTGGACTTGTACGCGTATTTTGTAGGGGTCCCGCGTGACCCGAGCGTGTTTTCTGCGTATTATGTAAAAGATTGTGAAAAATGAGTTTTAATCTTAAATCTTGAGTTATGATGATCGATTCTCGTTATTTGATGTTATTTTGGTGATTTGAGGTAGCGAGCGAGTTTGTATGATGTTATTGAAAGTACAAGAGAGGGATGAATTGTCATTTGTTTTCTCTGTTTTATGAAGTAGCTGACTAGTTTACCAGTTAGTTGACTAGAGTTAGATGTGAGGTAAATAGTAAATACAGAATGTAAAATATAGAAAGTAAATGACACCGATTATTTTTATACTGGTTCAAATTCAATGTGAATCCTAGTCTAGTCCCCTTGGATTGCAAGAGGATTCTCTCTCCAAAGCTCCGTGAAAACTTCCGTACAAGTAACTTGATGTTATCAAACACCACCAACTGCTTTTCAGTTCTAACTACTCTCTATATGTATTTGATACAATGCCTCATCAATATTTTTCTTTCTTTCTTCTCTCTACTACTTACACAGTAAATCACACTCAGATTATAGTGCTTGCTTAGAGTAGAACAACATGAGGTTGGTTCGATCAAAGTATATTTCTTCTCTTGGTCTTCCCACTAAAAATACAACTAGAGGGTCTTCTTTGATTCTTGATTATGGCAGATCTTGAGAGATTGCAAACCCAAAGAAATTGATTCTTGGAATGAATCTTTAAGTGATGATTCTTTCCAAGAATAAGTGTGGAGCTTCCGTTGATATATGCCTTTAATGACGGACTTGATAGGACCTTCCATCCGCGAGCGAATGTTTATTCAACGAGTGGCCTTTAATTAATCCTTTGATTTCAGAATTTGACTGCCTTCCTTCAATGAGCGGATCTTCAGTGCTTGATTGATATTTCATAGATTCATAGTATCCTTGATCTCCCCTTATTTTGGTCCTTCCTTTCTTGTCTTCCTTCGCATAGGCTGATAGATCTTTGGAGATCTTACTCGTCCTTAACTTTGCCGCTTCCTTTCTTGTCTTCCTTAGTATAGGTTGGCAGATTTTTTAAGATCTTACTTGTCCTTTCCTCTGCTCCTGTATATACCTACAATTAGAGACCTGTTATTATATCTAACAGTCTCTCCCTTTTTTTTTGATGATGACAAAATAACAAGGGTAAAACCAGTTTACTTCCCAGTCCATATTAGTCCCTCCTGTTGTAGTCGACTCCCCCTTGATTGGGCAGCCAAAAAATTGTACCTACATCTTATTCTGCCCCTTTGGCATCAACAAAAAGCTTCATATTGGCAAGAATATATTAAAACAAGTAATAATTAACTAGTTAAGCATGCAAAAGCATAGGTAATTGTCTTAACAGTACAAACCCATGACTGGATAGCCAGTCCAATAACAAATGCACACAAAAAAAAAATTATTGTCTTAAACATCCATCCACCAATAGATAACGATGCAGAAAATAAGTGATAGTATTGTAGATAGCCTCATTGAGACGATCAAAGTTAGCGTTTATTGTGACTCATATCCCATCGATCCTGTCATGCACTTCCTTGAAAGATTTTACTGCGTTCTCTGCTGTCTTGAGGATTTTGACTCATATCTTGGATACATAAGAGTCTGTCTCCTTTGATATGTCATGAATATGTCCAATTGTTGTTTGAATGGAGACCAGAAGATCTGTGATGATGGACAACTTATCGTGGATGATAGTTAGCTTTTCCACAAGATCATTGTCAGAAGCACTTGTATGAGAAATAGAGGCTTTGGCTTTTGAGTCAATCGGAGCAATCTTGGCTTCTCCTTCTTGCTACTTTATCCGGGTTTCCTTCCCAGCAACATATCCCATTAGCAAAGACTCTAGATTTGTAGGACCTGGCGACTCTGACAAAGGGATAGATGGAAAGGAAGATGTTGTGGTCTTCGAGAAGGTAGGTGATGACCATACCATAGGGAAGGCTTGCGGGATCATCGGCACTCTCAATCATGACATTGATGACCCAAGAGGACAATTTAACTTTATGCTTGGTTAGGAGGCAATAAACAAGAAAGGTATCCCGTCGGGAGAAAGTGCAGAATGATCCTGTATGGGGAAGAAGGGTTGTTGCCACAATATCTGCGAGAACTCGGGTTTCAAAACTTACATCACTAGAGCCTAATTAACTAGGAAGGGAATCAGTGGGCGACTCATCTATAAATCATTTTTCTTGGTTAAAAGATATTTCAAAATCATTAGCGCTATATATTTTTGAATAACATTAAGAATCCAGAATACTAGCACTGAAAAATGAAATCAACCAAGGCACAATCCAGAACAATACGCTTACCAAGAACTAAGGACTCTAATTTGTCAGATTTTGGAGAATGAAGATTTGTATAGAACATTTTAACAAGGACTTTGTATACCTTTGGAGGAGGCAGAGAAAGAAAAATTTTCCAACCTTGAAAATGGAAGAGTTCCTTTACCTTGCAGTTAAGGCTTTCCATGTCGTCCAGATCAATAACATCGCCATGGGCTATGGGTTTGTCCTTGAATGAGATGAAGGCGTCTCTATTTGGGGTGCCCCAGATGTTGATATAAGAGTTTAAAGAGCTTGTGAAGTCTTCCTTGGGCTTCTTTGGAGTGAATGACTTAAGATTTTACTCCATGGGGCATTTCCCTAGGGCTTTGTCCTTCAGACTACGTGCATTATCGAAGAGCTCTGCCTCTGAAGAGGTAAACTCTTCTGAGTGAACTGACCCTAAATTGGCTGGTTCTAGAGGCTATGGAGAGGGTTTGATTCAGAGCGAGTGCTCTTTTGAGTGGAGGCAGAGGGGTTTTTGGATTTTTTTTGCCATTGATGAGTGGTCGAGAAGGGTTTATGTACAATAGAAACAATGTGAGAGAGTGAGGATGAAGGAGGGAACTAAAAAGGAGTGTGTTTGACGGTTAAGTGTAGAAAAGGAAAAGGTGTCAATGAATAGACGTGATGATTGATTTCCCTTCCTGGGGAATCGTGAAAAGGTGTGAAAAAGAGGGAAATTGGAGGCGCATCATTAATGGTACATACACACATAAGGAAATAAACATAAAGGTGGCAGTAAAAGTAATTAGTAGTACATAGGTCCTAATTTTTGGTACTAAGTGAAATAATTGTCCCGTAAAACACAAAATCTGTCCTCAAGCAAGAATTTTGTAGAAATGTATGCTAATTGATCATTAGTCTAACAAACATTAATTTTATACCTCCTTTAAGGACATAATCTCTAATACAATGATTCTTGATAACTATATGCTTACACCTAGAATGATGGACAAGATTCTTTAAAAAACATATAGATAAATCATAGTCACCAAGATGATGGACATCCAAAGTAGTTGAGCACATCAGTGTCTAATGGCTATGTATTTTGCCTAAGTTGTGGACAAAGCCATAGATTCTTGTTTTTGGCTATTCCAGAAAATTAATGATTTTCCCAGCAATTGACATGTCCTACTGGTTCTTTTCCTGTATTCTTTGTCACATACAAGATCAGTATCTGAAAATTCTTCAAGTATAAAATTGTTAGAACGTGGATACCAAAGTCCATAAGATGTAGTTACGATAAGATAGTAAATTATTCGCTTTACTGTAGTTAAATGGGACTCCTTTAGAGCTGACTGAACCCTAACACATTTACACATACTAAACATTATATCTATTAGACTAGCAGTTAAGTTTAACATTGATCCAATTTTTCCGTGATACTTAGTTTCGTCCACTGATTTTCCTTTTTCATGTTTATCAAGAGTTGTTGATGGACTTGTAGGTGTTCCAAGTGATTTGGCATTGCTCATACTGACTTGTTAAATCAATTCCTTGGTGTACTTCATCTGACAGACGAATGTGTCTTTTTCTGATTGTTAAATTTGTAGTCCAAGAAAGCATGTGAGTTCCCCCATCATACTCATTTCGAACCCACTCTCCATGAGATTTGAGAAATCCTTGCACAAGACACAGGTAGTACAGCCAAATATAATATCTTCGACATAAATTTGAATAATGAGATTATTTGCAGAGGATATTTTGATAAATAATATAGTATTTTCTTTACCTTTGGTAAGTCCATGATCAGTTAGAAAAGAGCTCAGCCTCTCATACAAGGCTCAAGGGGCTTGCTTGAGTCCATAGAGGGCTTTAGTCAACTTATACACATGGTAAGAAAATTATGAGTTTTCAAAAAACAGGAGGTTATTTTAAATATACCTCCTCATCAATTAAACCGTTTAAAAGAACTTTTAACATCAATTTGAAATAATTTAAAACCTTTACAAGATGCACATGCGAGTATGTAAGGACCCGACCAGTCATTTTGAGTGTTGTAGCCTCGTTCCCCTATTTGTTGCCTCTTCTATGTTCATTTGCGGTCACATGATTTGCTCGGGTGGTTGGATTGGTTCCGAGAAGGTTTTGGAGTGAATTGGGAAACTTAGTTCCAAGGTTGGAAGCTTAAATTATAAGAGTTTAACGGAGTTTGACTTTTGTGTAGACGACTCTAGAATGTTATTTTGATGATTCTAATTGCTTCTTATGGTGATTTTGGACATAAGCGTATGTCGGGATTGGGTTTAGAGGTCTGTAGGTTAGTTTGGTTCTTTTTAACGAAAGTTGGAAAGTTAAGATTTGGAAGGTTGATAGGGTTGACCGGGAGTTGACTTTGTTAATATCAGGTTAGGATTTTAGTTTTGGGAGTTAGAATAGGTCCGTTGTGTCAATTGGGACTTGCATGCATAATTTAAGGTCATTCTAGGTTGGTTCAATGTTATTCGACATGAGTTTTGGAAGTTGAAAGTTCATTAGTTCATTAAGCTTAAATGGAGGTACAATTCGTTGTTTTGATGTTGTTTTGTATGATTTGAGGCTTCGAGTAGGTTCGTGTTATGTTTTGGAACTGGTTGGAATGGTTTGATGGGGTCCCGCGGGCCCTGGATGTGTTTCAGATTTATTTTTGACCATAGTACATTGTTGAAGGGAATGTGATTCCTTGTGTTTTTACACCTGCGACTTATGGGCCGCAGGTGCGTACCCGCAGAATCGGACTCGGGTCCGCATATACAATCCTAGGTGGAGTCTGGAAGGGAGCGCAAATGCAAAATTATTTCCGCCTTTGCGAGTTTGTAGATGCGGATGAGTGGGCGCAGAAGCGGAGTTACGCTGGAGTTGGAGAAGATCGCAGGTGCGAAAGTCTTGGCGCAGGTGCGGGGTCACATCTGCAAAGGTATGGCCACAGATGCGCAAGCACAGACGCGTGGAGTAGGCCGTAGAAGCGGAAGTGCAAAGGATTAGGGTGGATTGCAAATGCGGCATCCTTTCCGCAGAAGTGGAATTGCAGATACTGTCAATTGACTGCAGATGCAGAATCACTGACAGACTTTTTATTTCGAAGGGTTTGGTCATTATTCATTATTTAGAATTGTGGAGCTCAGTTGGAGGCAATACTTGGGAGACTTTTGGCTATAATTGAAGAGGTAAGCGAAGTTTATTCAATTTTGATGTTAGATATCGATAACCCATAGATGCTATATCAGTGTATGATATCTCAGTCTCAGTACTTTTTTATTTGATTCCTCACATGTTTTTGATGTCTCATATGTGTAAAACATTTAAATTGAATACTGTGAGATGTCGTTAACTGAGACTTCAGCGGTTGATGACTGAGCTTGGTCCATAGAGCCGATTTGGTATTGATTTTGAGGTGATATGTATGCCAGGCCCATATTGGGCTACGTAATTCTTATTTAGGGCTACACGTGCACCAGGCCACACTATTAGGCTACCTGTTATTGATTTGTGCTTGGGACAGGATCCACCCCTTTGGAGTCTGATTTTATAGAGAGCGCAGGAACAATTGTATATATACACGTGCTCTGGTAAGGGGCATTTATTCCACGTACCCCTATAATGCTGAGTGTAGTTGTGTATGATGGTGAGGGGCCTGGTGCCAGACACCGTGACCATGCTGTGTGTGGTTATTCTTGATGGTTTCACCATGATGATATTGAGTTGACATGTATATTTGGCATGTAGGCATAGAGATGTACTTTACTCATGCTAGCTGGTAAACGAAAGGTATTTTATCCGTTTTGGGCTTCAACTCCTATACTTGGAAAACATATCTAAATTCCTATACTGTGAACGAGCTGAAAATGATATCATTGAGTTATTTACTTATACCGCTTCCTTCATATCCTTAGTTGTTGCTGATTATTGATATTGGTCGCGAAGTGTTTCTTCAAAGCTCGTCACTGCTTTCAACCCAAGGTTAGGTTTGTTACTTGTTGAGTACATGGGGTCGGTCGTACTCATACTACATTCTGCACTTCATTTGAAGATCCAGGTATTTCCGAACACGGTGACTGGTATAGTTGAATTGGTACCAGCTTTTGAGAGACTATGAGGTAACTGCTATCTTGTCTACAAAACTTGAAGTCCACTTTCTTTTATTTGTATTATTACTGTTCTATTGTTCAGACGATTGTATTGAAGATTTGACCTTGTAGTTTGATATTTAGTAGTGTTCGTGTACTTGTTGACTCCAGATCTTTGGGATGGTTGTAGTAGTATTATAGTTATTTTCTCGAATAATTCATGATATTTCCATTGTTGAGATTATTAAGTTCTGCTTTATTGAGTTCCTTGTTGTTTTGAAACTGTTGGCTTTCCTAGGAATTAGTGTTAGGTGCCGTTATGGCTCCGGTGGGAGTTGAATCGTGACAAGTTGTTATGAAAACACTAGGTTGCTTGATCTCACGAGTCATGAGCAAGTTTAGTATATTCTTGTGGATCGGTATAAAGACGTCTGTACTTATCTTTGAGAGGTTGCTAACCTATTAGAAAACTTCACTTTCTTGCATTCTTGTTGTGTGGATTTGTTTATTTCCAAATTTTGAACCTTTACACTTCTATTCCATCATAGATAATGAGGACACATTGAGATGGATCAGGCGAACAGGCACCAGTACCACCAGTTAGGGTCGCGAAAGGCTGGAGCCGAGGTAGAGGCCGAGTTGGGGTTCGCATTGCAGCTAAAACAGCACCTACGGAGCTACAAATTGCTTCAGTGGTAGAGTAGGTTCCGGATTGTGTTGAGCCAATGGGACCAGCTCAAACACTGGCGGCACCCATTGTTATATTGGGTCTTCAGGAGGCATTGACTCAGATCTTGAGTGTGTCCACGAGCTTAGCTCAGGTGGGCATGATACCAGCTGCACCACCTACTTCACAGGCTAGGGGAGGAGCCCAGACTCCTGCAGCCTGTACACTGGAGCAGCTACCGCAGGGTTATCAAACACTAGGGGTGTTACCAGTTCAACCAGTTATTACTGCTCGGGCCGAGGTTGGTCCACCTATATATGATGAGGAGCAGAAGTGGTTGGAGCAGTATAGGAAGCTTGATCCGCCCGAGTTCAGTAGAGGATAGTCAAAGGATGCTCAGGATTTTCTGGACCGGTGTCATCGAATTCTTTGAACCACGGGTATTTTGGACACTAGTGGAGTTGCTTTTACTACCTTTCAGCTGACAAGGGCAGCCTACAGATGGTGGCGGACTTGTGAGCTGGGTAGGCCAGGTGGTGTAGCGCCACTATTGTGGCATGAGTTCTCAGTTCTCTTCTTAGAGAAATTTGTTCCACGAACTCGCAGAGAGGAGCTGCGTAGAGTGTTTGAACAGCTACGCCAAAGAGATATGACTGTGACCCAGTACAAGATGAGATTAGAAGATCTGGCACCTCATGTAGTATGGTTGGTTCCCACTGAGAGAGAGTGGATCAAGAGGTTCATTGATGGCCTCAACTATTGTTTGTGTTACAGTTTGGCTTGAGAGGCAGAGATGGATGCTAGGTTTGACCAGGTGGTCGAGATTGCAAGACGTTTGGAGCAGGTTTGCAGGGTTGAGCATGAGGAGCGAGAGGGCAAGAGGCCCCGTGGTTCAGTTGGTTTTGGTGGTACCTCATATGGAGGTCAGTCATATCACGACATGGGTCGTACTTTTATGCCCGATCAAGCAGCTCGTCAGATTCCTCGTGGTTCGTTAGTTAGCCACAATTCATATAGTGCTCGCCCAGTTCAGTCATAATTCAATGCACTCCCAGCTCTGAGCTCATACAATACTCTATTAGTTCACGGTTCAGCAGGATGGGCTGTACCTATAGTTATTCTAGCTTTACGGGGTCCGATTCAAGCCCCACAGTCATTCCCAGTTCGATCTTGCTAAGATTGTGGGGAGTTGGTGCATACGAGGAAGTATTGCCCCAGTTATTACAAAGGTTAGTGCAGTAGGGAGCCCAGACTATGACTCCCGCACTAGTTGCTACATTGCCAGCTCGGCCAGCTCGGGGTGGAGGTCGAACGGGTTGAGGTCGGCCTAGAGGGGGAGGTCAGTCAGGTGGTAGTCAGGCCCATTTCTATGCATTTCCTGCCAGGCCAAAGGCAGTTTCTTTCGACGCCGTGATAATATGTATTGTTACTGTGTGCCATAGAGATGCTTCAGTATTATTTGGTCCTGGTCCCACCTATTCATATATGTCATCATACTTTGCTCGATATCTGGATACACCTCGTGATTCATTAGTTGTGCCACTTCATTTATCTACATCGATGGATGATTTTATTATGATGGACCATGTATATTCGTCTTGTGTGGTGACCATTGGGGGTTATGAGACCAGAGTTTACATTTTACTGCTTGGCATGGTTGATTTTAATGTGAATTGGGCATGGATTGGTTGTCACCATGTCACACTATTCTTTATTGTCAAGCTTAGACCGTCACACTAGCGATTTAGTGCATGTCAACATAAGCTACAAAAAATAAATTATGACATGTAAGTAAAAGATCTGGGAAGGCACAATGGGAATTTTCATTTTATGCTAATCCTATGAAGATTAGTTAAGGTCGATGACCAAAGGCTTAGGATAAACCATGTTTCTTTTATTAAATCCCCTATGGACCCCTGACACTTCAGAGTTCACGAGTGTCTCATGTACCCCGAGTAGTGCTTGTGCCAGGGAGAGCTATCTCATTCACACGACCGGGCTCACACCCAAATACCCTTAATTATCAACTCTATAGTCCTCCTGAATGGCTTAGACACAAATGAATGTCAACATAGCTCAACTACTATAACAGAACAAATACAGGAGGTTCATCCACATGGGAAAATATCAACCAAACAATCATATTTGGCGTTGGATCTATTACTGGAGAACCAATCAATAGCCAACTAAAGTCTTAACACACTGTTAGGGTTAAAATACTCTTGACAGAACACAACATAGCAAAGACTAGTTACTACAAAAGGTTCATTGGTTGTAATTAAGCCTTTAGTGTTGATTCCAAATATCATACCATGCACACAATACTTGTGAGGATCATTAATAAAACACAGTCAATGAGATGTCACACACAAAGAAAGCTGATTGCATGTTATCTGTAGATAGGCCTTATTTCTAGCAACTTCAAGTTCAGAGATGCCTCATTAAGTAATATAAATATTAGTGAGTGACAGGGAAGGACATATGTATTTTTTTTTTATTTCTATTGAATATTCAGCACATATGGATCCTTCAATAGGTTCATAAGACTTAGAACAGGTCAGCAAACATTTCCATAATCTGCAAAATGGTCCAGAGTAAACATATGTATAACTGAAACACAACTACACTAAATACGTTAACTAACAACCTTGTTCAGACTTCCCAAAGATAACATCAATTGGCAAAGACATCAATGTGAATAGAAGAGTTGGTTTTTGTCTTGTTTAGACCTAATAGCATGATATATAGGTGCAGTCCATAAGTTTTTTAGATTATTAAATCCAGACAATTCCAGATTCATAATTAAATTCTTTATAGACGGTGATGTCAACCATACATGAGATAGTAAGTAGAGATGTTCATTCTTAGCAGGTGAGAATAGGGAAAACATGCCATACCAAATTTGTTCAAACATGTGAGTAATTCTACTAGCAGGCTACACCAACGGACCTCCTATTTTAGATCTTATGTTGAGCATTATTCACTCATGTTATTAAATTATTAAGGTAGAAGGTATTCAATCTAACAAGAGAAGTTCTCAACAGGGAGCATAGTAGTTTAAACATGAAACTCTCTCAACTGAAGGGCATGTGAGGGTTCATAAACATCACTGGACTAGCAGAAGCAACATGATGATTGTGGGCAGAAGCATAGAAGTTAATAACATTCATTCAACCATCACAACAGTAAAGATTTTAAGTAGCCACTACCACAAAGTTCATAGTCATAAAATAGCAACGGGACATGGCAGATCAAGACACATCAAGTGACCAGATTATGTGATAGCTATGCTAACAGGTTCACCACATTTTTTTTTGAAACTACATTAAAACGCTTACATGAATCATTAAGTAAACAAAACAGACATGGTTTCAACAACAAGGCTGTCAACTAAGGTCATCATAGCAAATTGATCAGATATAAGACATGGGTTGTAATGAGAATCATTCATTGAATCAAGACAAAGAAACATAACCTCACAAGCATGAAGTTCAAGGTAACACGTTACTGGAGATATGAAATCTTAATAGGATATCATTAAGAGTTCAAGAGCATGATTCAACTAACTTGATTGACATAACAGTGTTCATATGATTGTCATTTAACTAACGGGGGTGAATTACACACAAAAATCAACATAAAAGTTTATTTAACTAATTATGGAGACTCAACGGGACTACTCATAAGAATATCATTAGTATAGAATCATTCTCACTAACCAAATCGTGAGAAATAGGATTTAATAACAATACATATTTGATAATAGTGTCAAGACAACAAATCTTATCAAGGAATCACTAACTTAACATTGAGAATAGAATGCAGAAACAGAACATAACAAGAAAAGTCATGCATTAATAATAAACATCATGAACGACATGTCATTAACAGGAAGACATCACTAACGGAAGAGCCACATAGTTAATTTAAAAGTAAGGATGAAGGGTCACGGTTTATTGACCTTTTGTGGAGAAGTAAACCAAGTAGTGAATGCTAACAGCCGTATTAGAATCCAAAACCAATGATAACCTCATAGAGATTGAACTCGAACAAAAACGAAAAGAAAAAGAGAAATGAGAGAAGAGCTGCTCAAACTTAAACTTAGCAGAAAACTAGAATTTTAGTGCTCTTCGTTACTTTAAGTATGTTTTCGGTGATATTTGGTGGTATTAGGTATAAACATTTAAACCACTTATTTATAGTTTCCTTCAAGCCTTAGGGTTCTGTTTGAGTTCAAATTGATAGTACAATGTTGAATGTACCTGGGCACGAAGAGAGGAAGAGTCAACCGTTGATCCAATCAGACAGTCGATCAAATCCTAATGTCCATAGGTCACTGCATTTGGCCTCTGGATAACGAATAATAATGATGAAGCTAGTGACAATGGTCATGCATGCTCCGATTTGTTTGGACGGAGGGAGGACAAATGAAATCTCAGTTTCACTTTTAGGTTTAAGGTTTCTAAGGTTCGTGTTTTTAATCAGGGTAACTAAAAGGGGAAGGTTCAAGGAGGGATTCACGGCTTGAAGGGACAAGGTGGATGTTTCAGGCTTGACTCCAGTGACCTTGCACAAATTTGCGCAAGATTTTGGATTGATGGGGTTTGATGGAGATGAGAGAAAAAAAAAAGGAATGGGAAATGAAGGTGGCCGGCTAAAGTTAGAATGATTAGGGTCTGAGGTTTTTGGCTATTTAAAACGGATGATTGAAGGGGAGCCGTTAGATCAATGTGATAAATGGCTCCAATTTTTGGAGATAAAAGAGGGGAAACATATTTAAAGGGGATAAAATGGGAGCTGTTGGATCACTTGGATCCAAGGTTGAGATAAAATACTAGGAATTCCAAAAATTGCGGGGAAATTGAGATTAACTATGGAACGTTGATGATTTAGATCAACGTCCAGATGCGTTGTGTTTTTTCTGTGAGTATTTGAGACCGCTGACGTGGCGCTTTATTATTAGCTAAGACGGATTGGCGAGGATTAATAAATTGGAAGGATGGGGCGTGTTCCGGACTGGGTCAATGACATTGGGCATGTGTTTTTGGGGTAAATCAGCTGGGTAGGAATTTAAATTGTAGCCACATAGAGTTTTTATTTTTTTGGCTAAATATAAGATTTTATTAATAGAAGCAAAGTACAAAAGTGGAGGGGACATAAACCTTACCTCCAATAAAAGAGTAAATGTACACTTAGTTATCCTAAAGTGATAACTAAGTATACCTAAAATGTGGTAAGGTGTTAGACCTATGGTGATGTGGCGATTGTCTATTTTATAGTGATACACAATCGCATTTACAAAACCAGAGTGTGATTGATCTAGGTCAGCTATACATAAAAGTACATGTGTCCCTGCTTCTATTATGTGATTTAGGGATGTGATCCCTTGTATGTACATCTGGTATCTAAAAGTGATTTCTAGAATTCTCAAAAGAGTAGCAAAAGAGTGCGAGCTATCTTCAATTTCGCTTTGTCCTTGAAAAGAAAAGCCAAGTTGAAGATGGCTATTTGAGTTGGAGAGCTGAGCAAAGTGCTGAGTACTTCTGTTGACTATGTGCTGAGGCTGCTGTTGTAGAATATATGTGTGTTTCCTGTGTCTTCTTTTAGTTAGTCTTCTTAGCTTGGTGTATCTTTGGGAGTTGCTGTCTGCTCTTGTTTCAGCTTTTAGGTTTATGAATGCTTTTTTGTTGGCCCTGTGTGACTGCAGCTTCTGATGATGGTTTGTTGTTGCTTCTATGTCCTATGATGTATGCCGGCTTAGTATGTTGCTGCTATGCTGCTGAGTGAGGTCTAGTATCCAGTATTGCAATATGGCTAGGGATGTCCATGATGATTGTAGTAGTTGCAAGAGATTGAGCACCGAAGGTGCTAATACCCCTCCTTGCAACTGCAGCAATGATCTAGACCATTTCAAGCAGTTTACAGTGAGGAGTGGGATGCTGAGTTCAATGAAGGAGATGGTGCTTGTGTTGCTGCTATTTTGCTGCTTTATGGTTCTGTGATCCTCTATATTAGATTCAGAATGTTGCTTCTATGGATTGACTATTGGCTATGCATCTGTGGCATGTAATTGCTGTTGGCTCAGACTGTTCACATTGTTGTTCCTGTGTATTTGTGTGTTGTTTGAGTTCCAGTGGTGTACTGTAATAGGGAGGATCCATGGTGATTGCTATAATTTCAAGAGATTGAGCACCATTAGTGCTAATACCACACCTTGCAATTGCAGCAATAACCTGGACCATATCGAGTTATCTGCAGTGATGTGGTAGTTGTTGAGTTCAGTGGTGTCTTGCTGCTGCTGATGTTGGTGTGTTCTTTGAGTTTGTCTTATCTGCTGCATTTGAGTAGTAAGGTATTTGTTGCTGAGTTTTTTCTGTTGCTGGCAGTGATCTTGTTGAGATGATCCTCTATGTTCTTTTAATTTGAGGTGACTTGTTGGCTTGAAATGATGATGAGATTGTAAAAATTGATTGGCATTCAGACAAAATGCCATAACAGCAATGAAGATGCTGCACATGGCTTCTGCTGTGGTAGACTGATTCCAGGGGTGTATCATGGTGGATATAGGCCTGTGTTGTTGATGCTGCCTTGTGATATTGTTGTATCTTTGCTTCTGCTGCTGCTGTGTTGCTGCCCAAAAATGTATCTTGGGAGTCCAGCTTAGAAGCCAGGGTTTCTTCTGATGCTGTTGTGGTCCTGCTGTGAGCTGCAGCAGAGTTATGGAGTTTAGTGTGTTCTGCAGTTGAGCTATGTTGAGAGTGTTACTGGTTTCTTTTGGGGTGTCCTTGTTAGTGCCTTTTGTTTCATGTTTGGTGTTGTGGGTAAGTAGAGTGGTGCTGCGGTTGCTGTTGTCCAGTTGTTGTTTGTGTCTGTGCATTTGCTGACAGTGCTTAGAGTGATTGGGGTCCACTGTACTAGTTAAAAAGCCACAAGAGTTTCATCTATATATTATTACCAAATATATTATTACCATAATTAGTTATTGAAATTAATTATAACACTTCATCTATTGAATTGTGAAAACTAATTTTGGCTAATTAAAGTAAACAAAAAAGGGTAATAAGTTATAAATTAAAGACTAAATTATTAAATTAATTGTAAAACTTGTTTATTAATATATAAAAAATTATTTTAATCAATTAAAACAGAAGGAGTAATATAATTTATAAATGTTTACTACTACAACAACAACAACAACATACGCAGTATTATCCCACACCGTATGAGACGTTACCCCTACCTTGTGAGGATAGAGAGGCTGTTTCCAATAGACACTAGGCTTAGTAAAGCATTAGCATCACATTAATGAAAATATAGACAAGAAGGGACAGTAGCAAAAAGCAATATAAAAGAAGAATAAAAACAATAAGAAAGTAAGGTGATCAACAATGAAAGAAAACAACGATTAGGCATAAAAACCTACTACCAACAGAAAGCGAGATTGCGTGCCAATACTACTGTTACAAACACTCTAGACTACCTACTATGCTACCCTAATCCTCGGCCTGCATACCTTCCTATAAAGGGTCATGTCCTCGGTCAGGTGAAGTTGTGCCACGTATTGCCTAATCACCTGTCCCCATCTCTTCTTTGGCCTACCTCTACCTCTCCGTAGGCCTTCCAATGTCAATCGCTCACACCTCCTCACCCGGGGCATCTGTGCTCCTCCTCCTCACATGACCAATCCACCTGAGCCGTGCTTCCTGCATCTTGTCCTCAATAGGGCCACACCCACCTTGTCGCGAATAACCTCATTTCTAATCCTATCTAACATGGCGTGGCCGCACATCCATCTCAACATCCTTATCTCTGCTACCTTCATCTTCTGGATATGAGCGATCTTGACTGGCCAATACTTAGCCCCATACGACATCGTTGGTCTGACCACCACTTTGTAGAACGTACCATTAAGTTTCGGTACACCTTCTTGTCACACAAAACACCTGAAGCGAGTCTCCATTTCATCCATCCTGCCCCAATACGACGTGTGACATCTTCATCAGTCTCCTTATCCCCCTAAATAATAGACCCAAGGTACTTAAAACTTCTTCTATTAGGGATGACATGCGAGTCCAACCTCACCTCCCCTTCCCCTCCTTGCGTCTCGCCACTGGACTTACACTCCAAGTATTCTGTCTTTGTCCTGCTCAACTTTAAACCTTTAGATTCCAGGGTTTGCCTATATACCTCTAATTGCGCGTTCACACCGTCTCGCGTCTTGTTAATCAATACAATATCATATGCAAATAACATGCACCACGGCACCTACCCTTGGATGTGGCGCGTCAGTACGTCCATCACCAAAGCAAACAAAAAAGGGCTAAGTGGCGACCCCTGATGTAACCCCATCATAACCGGAAAATTGTTTGAGTTCCCACCCACCATCCTCACTCCGGTCTTTACTCCATCACACATATCCTTAATCAACCTAACATAGGCAACAAGTACACCTCCAGCCTCCAAACATCTTTACAAAACCTCCCTCAAAACTTTATCGTACGCCTTTTCTAAGTCAATGAACACTATATGCAAGTCCTCTTTTCTCTCCCTATACTGCTCCATCAATATCCTAGCAAGGTGGATGGCTTCTGTAGTCGAATGCCCCGGCATAAACCCAAACTGGTGAGGCACGCTTGTGCGTCGCATTCCTTTGACCAGGGACGCGGTCGAGTGGGTGGAGGCAGCTTCTTCATCGCGTTCACGACTATTTTAACGCAACCGTGAAGGGTGTTTTATTAATCTGGAGAGAATTATTTTACGCGATCGCCAGTCCTTGTTCATCTTCGAGATAAAAGACTACTGGGCAGCAGTATTAAAATTTCACAATGATGGTTCAATCTCATTGTTCATATTTTGGACCTAGGGAGCTTAGTTTGTGGCAATTTTTCGAGAGTTTTTCAAAGAAATCGTGGGAGTAAGTGATTTTTTTAAAATATAAGATTTTATTAATAGAAGCAAAGTACAAAAAAGGAGGAAGACATTAACCTTACCTCCAACAAAAGAGTAGATGTATACTTATCACTAAGTATACCTAAAATGTGATAAGGTGTTAGACCTATGGTGATGTGGCGATTGTCTATTTTATAGTGATAGACAATTGGATTTACAAAAATAGAGTGTGATTGATCTAGGTCAGCTATACAAAAAAATACATGTGTCCCTGCTTCTATTATGTGATTTAGGGATGTGATCCCCCACAATTGGTTGAAGGTGGCTATTTGAATTGGAGAACAGTGTTATTTTTGCTGATAGATGAGCAAAATGCTGAGTACTTCTGTTAACTATGCGCTGAGGCTGCTACTGTAGAATGTATGTGTATGGCTTGTGTCTTCTTTTGGGTAGTCTGCTTGGTTTGGAGTTCCTTTAGGAGCTGCTATCTACTCTTGTTTCAACCTTTAGGTTGACTGCTTTTCGGTTGGCCCTGTGTGACTGCAGCTTCTGATGATGGTTTGTTGTTGCTTCTGTGTCCTGTGATGTATGTTGGCTTAGTGTGTTGCTTCTATGCTGTTGAGTGAGGTCTAGTATCCAGTGTTGCAATATGGCTAGTGGTGTCCATGATGATTGCTGTAGTTGCAAGAGATTGAGCACCAAAGGTGCGAATACCACATCTTGCAACTACACCAATGATCTGGACCATTTCAAGCAGTTTACAGTGATAAGTAGGATGCTGAGCTCAGTGCAGAAGATGGTGCTTGTGTTGCTGCTATTTTGCTGCTTTATGGTTCTGTGATCTTCTATATTAGATTCAGCATGTTGCTTCTGTGGATGTGCATCTGTGGCATGTACTTGCTGTTGGCTTAAAATGTTCACATTGATGTTCCTGTGTCTTTGTGTGTTGTTTAAGTTCCAGTGGTGTATTGTAACAGGGAGGATCCATGTTGATTGTTGTAATTGCAAGAGATTGAGCACCATTAGTGCTAATACCACACCTTGCAATTGCAGCAATAACCTGGACCATATCGAGTTATCTGCAGTGATGTGGTAGTTGTTGAGTTCAGTGGTGTCTTGCTGCTGCTGATGTTGGTGTGTTCTTTGAGTTTGTCTTGTCTGCTGTATTTGAGTAGTATGGTATTTGTTGCTGACTTTATTGGTGTTCAGACAAAATGCCATAACAGCAATGGAGATGCTACACATGGCTTCTGCTGTTGTGTACTGATTCCAAGAGTGTATCATGATGGATATAGACCTGTGTTGTTGATGCTGCCCTGTGTAGCTGTTGTAACTTTGCTTCTGCTGCTGCTATGTTGCTGCCCAAAAGTGTATCTTGGGGGTCCAGCCTAGAAGCCAAGGTAGCAATGGGATACACTTTGCTTCCTTAGCAATAGGCCGGCCCCAAGGATGTATCTGAGTGAATAAAAAGATGAGTTGTGGATGCTGTGTTGGATGATTGTTGTGTATTTGGAGGATTCTCTTCTGTTGCTATGTTCCTGCTATGGCAATGCAAAGCCAGAGTTAAGTACTGGTAGTGAACTGCTCCCAGGAATGATATTGTGTCTTTGTGTGAATTCTTTCTGTTGCTGCTATGGTTGTGAGCTGCAGCAGAGCTTTGGGGTTTAGTGTGTTCTGCAGTTGAGCTATGTTGAGAGTGTTACTGGTTTCTTTTGGGGTGTCCTTGTTAGTGCCTTTTGCTTCATGTTTGGTGTTGTGGGTAAGTAGAGTGGTGCTGCGGTTGCTGTGGTCCGGTTGTTGTTTGTGTCTGTGCATTTGCTGACAGTGCTTAGGGTGATTGGAATCGAGTGTACTAGTTAAAAGGGAGATGGAAAGAGTGTTTCCCCCTATTGCTTTTTCAACAGTAGGTTTGATCACTCAGTGATTTGTATTTCATGTGGATGGCTGTTGATTGAACTCAATGTGCTAATGTTGATTTCCTGTTGATGACAACTCAGATCTTTAAAGTTTCCTGCAAGACAAGATATCTTGTTAGCATGAATCCAGTGTTCCACTTCCTCCTCAGTATAATGGCATCCGTATGTGCCTTCAAACAACAGTGTATATCTAATATGAGTTCCTGCATCCTCATGATCTTTCCTAGGCTTATTGCTGATGTTTTTCTTTGCACACCATTGTACATGTAACATTAACAAACCTGTTAGGAGATTGTTGAGGTCATGGAGTAAGTGATTCTATCTCGAGTTTAATTATGTTTCATGATTCTATTGTTAATTTCATCATCCAATTAGTGATTTGAGTTGGAAATTTGGGGAGAAATTGTGAAAACTTCCCCGACTAAATTTTGGGATTTTGAAAGGCGATTTTGAGTAATTCTTGTATGGTTGGACTCGTTATCAAATGGATGTTCAGATTTTGTAATTTTGGTCATGCTCCGAGATGCGGGCCCGAGTTGATTTTTTAGTTGACCTTTTGTTTCATACTACAGAACATAACGTTATTGTTCGAAATAGTTTCTTATAGTTTATATTTATTGTATGAAGTTGTTTTGACTTAATTCGAGCTGTTCAGAGTTGGATAATTGAGGGAAGGGCTTCCTAGTTGATTGAGTTAGCATTTTTTGAGGTAAGTGTCTTGCCTAACTTTATGTGGGGGAATTACTCCTTAGGATTGGTGTTGTTTTGTGATAATTATGATGAGTGGATGTCGTGTACGCAAGGTGACGAGTGTGTACACGGGCTAAATGTGAAAATTTACTGGTTTTAACTATGTATATTCTTTTCATACCTTAATTGAGTTACCTTAACATATTATAATCATCATCCTTAGTCTCTTTGCACATGCTCAACTTGTCTTATCTCTTACTTGTTAATTGCCTTTACATGTTTAGTTGGAGTATTGTTTCCCCTATTCTTTATTCATTATTTAACCGTTGAGTTCATTACTTGAAACTGTTATTTGTGGAATATCTTGTTGTTGAAATTGGTATTGGATTATAAAGGCCGTGATTTACATTGAGGCAAAGTCATAAAGTTGTGAAATACTATTGTTGTTGAGTTGTTCACTTGCAATTGTTATTGTGAAACTCTTGTGTATATTGTAGTTGAGCCATTGGGTATTTATTGTGAAAACACCATTGTTGTTGGCTTCTTGGCAAGTTGTGATATTGGGCACTTGAGATACGATTTGTGATACATTGTGATATTGATACACATGCGGTGGTATAACGTTTTGGGATTGAAACGCATGCAGTGAGATAAGGTGCGCTTGATACGCGTGTTGCTAGTAGGGGAACTACTTGAAGCCACGCGGTGTGATAAGGTCGACTAAAATGCTGGAAGCTATTTCGGAAAAAATGATTTTTAACATTAAAAGCAAGGCTCCCGCGGTGACATATAGAATGATTGTGAAATATTTTGTGATTTGAGACTACGAGGCAGTACCTCGGTAGTGATTCTTGTTGATGCTTTTATACTACTTCTCCTGTGTTTTGTTGCTTTGTTCTGTGTCATAGTATTCCTTGTTTTCTTCCGTGATGCATTATTTTCCTTAGTGCAGTGTAGCTATTCTCAGTGTTTTTCTTTATTGTCTCGTTTTTATTATTATCATTATTATATTGTTATATACCTATTCAGTTTCTTATTTATTCTAGTAGGGCCTTGCCTTGACCTCGTCACTACTCTACCTAGGTTAGACTTGGCACTTACTGCGTACTATAGTAGTAACAAAGTAAAGCTCTTGAAGGTGACTCTGAGGTCTGCAAGCATTGTGGAAGGTATACCTTGAAGTCTCCGTAGAAAAATCTCCAACAGCTAGCTAACGATAGGCACGCTCAAAGGTACCTAGATCTACACAAAAATGTGCAAGAAGCGTAGTATAAGTACATCACAATCGGTACCCAGTATCTAGACTAACCTCGGTGGAGTAGTGACGCAAGTCAAGACACCCACTAGACATAATAATCTGTGCAAGGTATTTATATAAAGCTAAGAGAGGAACAAAATATCAATGTAAAGCTAAACATGTAAAGAATAATAATATAACGCTAGCAATGGAAAGTAGAAGTACGTGTGAAACCAATTAAGGAAAAGAAATGACAGCCAAATAATCAAGTCGTTCTAACAACAGGTTTAAAAAAGAATCACCCCAAGGTACAACACCTCATAATCATAGTTCGTAAGTCCCAAATCACGAATCACAAACAAATGGCACCTCGTGCCCACATTATAAATCACAACCGCACGGACAACTCACTTGTTGCACGGACAACTCACGTGCCAATATCACAATCCACTCGGCATGATCACAGGCTCACTATAACTATTCGCCCGGCGTGGTCACAGGCTAACAGTCCAACAATATCCTAGAGAAAGCAGATATGCAAGAATACATGTTCATGATCAAATGGTAACAAACTTCATAATCCTGTACAGGTATAAATGACATGTTACGGTGTATGCATGTGCATGTGTACTATCACAACCAAGTCAACAAGTATTATCAAAGACATCGAGTAGCACATTGGAAACAACACCTGATGTTTAGTATAAAGTATATATATTTCTATGTATATCACCTCATATTTGACTTTTGTTTAGTGAAAGTGGGATGTTAAATGCTACGATTCATTATTATTAGAAGTGTTTTTATGTGCAGGAATAAGTCGGGAGCAATTGGGGGCGAAACGAGCAAGAATTAAGCCGAAACGGGACAAAAACGGACAAGACTGCATTTTGGGTGCCACCTGTGGTGCTGGAAACAGAACTCCACTAGACATAGCGCCCTGGTGGGCGCTTGGCACTACCCAGTGCGCCGTTGATGCGGATCTTGCCTATTTTTCCCAGGACACTGTTATTTTCGTCCCTACACCTCCCCAACACCTATATAAAGAAGTCTAAACCTAATTGGAGGGGGGAGACGTGATTTTGGGAGCACAAACACAACACGGAATCAAGCGGAAGCAACAACTCTCAGTTTGTTCAATCTTTTCTAGTATTTTACAATTTATTCAAAACTTATACTTTGGTTTTATTAGATCATGAGTGGCTAATCACTCATTATTCTAGGGTTATGATTAGCCATGAATATTGTTGTTTGATATTAACTTTACCTTGATTATAATTCACTAATATATGGTTGTTTCTTCAATTCTGTGTTTAATTGCTTAATCTTTGGCCACCAGTTAGGTTCTATCTACTATCTATGCTATGTTTTGGAAAACCATGTTTAGATTAGAGAAGAGTTGAAGAGAGCATGATCTTAACCTTTGGGGGAGCGGATTCGTGGTTAGGATAGGAATATACCTAATCACCGTGATTAATTAAATATCATGATCTTATTGCGTTCTTAATAGGTTTATTCCATAGGAATATAGGCGTTGACCTATTGCGAATAGGCGAGTAGTACTTCGGGAGAAGGCTATAAGAATACTTATCGATTAATTAGCAACCATGAGTGAATTATATGAAAGGGAGAGTTAAGTAGAACACAATAAGATTGGTAAATTAAGCACAACCCTGGAGTGTTTGTCTCTATTGATTAAACAACAATTAATTAGTTATTAGATAATATAGTTATAACTTAGAGCTGTAGTTTAGCATAATCAAATTATTGAACTTGAATTTTGCTTGATTGAATAGCAATATTAGTGTGTTAGTAGTAGTTGATATAAGTCCCTGTGAGTACGATATCTGGACTCAAAATCCTATATTACTTGTCGACCACGAATACTTGCGTGTGCGTTAGGGAGCAACAAGTTTTTGGCGCCGTTGCCGGGGACTTAAAAATCTGCTACTTTACAAATTTAAGCTTATATTTGTTATTTGTTCATGTTTTACTTATCAATTTACGTTGTTTGTGTTGACACAGGCTCTTCTCTTGAATGTAGAGGAGTAGAAGCGCAAACAATCTTCTTCCTTTTGATCCTAAAATTGAACGAACACTACACAGAGTAAGGAAAGAGGTAGAAGCCAGAACTAGAATTGAAAGAGAGTTGGACATTGTAGTTCAACCACAACCAATAGAGATGGCAGGTAATGCTGAGCGGGCGGTGATAGAAGCTGCAAGGCCCAATCTTGCTAACATGACTCAGGCTATTGTGAAACCTGAGATCACAGGGCACTTTGAACTTAAACAGTATATGGTGCAGCTGATTCAATCTACAGGGCAATATGTGGGACTGTCTCATGAAGATCCACAGAGGCATATTCAAAATTTCTTGGAAATCACGGATAGCTACAATTATCCAAACGTTTCCAAGGATTATGTTAGGTTGACATTGTTCCCCTTTTCACTGTTGGGGGAAGCAAAGGAATGGCTTCAAAAAGAGCCCGCAAATTCAATCTACACGTGGGACGATCTAGCCAGGAAATTCCTAATCAAATTCTTTCCCACCAAAAAGACAAAGTCACTGAGAAGTCAAATTCTTGGGTTCGAACAACGTGATGGAGAAACTCTTCGTCAAGCATGGGAAATATACAAGAAGCTGCGTACAGATTGTCCACATCATTGTCAGACGGATGAGGTTTTGAGACATACTTTTGTTGACGGTTAGATGAGGCTTCAAAGATGAATCTCGACTCAGCTTGTGGAGGTAGTTGCATGGCAAAACCTTATAGCGAAATCCAACTCTTGCTGAACAACTTCACGGCTAATGATCATAATTGGCAAGGGGATGGCGTTCACGCAGAGCAATTAAACCGAAGGGAGCTGGGTTGATTGAACTTGATGACTTCGCAGCCATGAGAGCTGAGATGGCAAAACTGGCTAACCAAATGAACAGAATGACAATGCAACAGGTACAATAGATGTCTCTGTGCTGTGAAATGTGTGGTGACAGCCATACGAATGACATGTGCCCCACGAATCCAGAATCTATATATTATGTGGGGCAGCAGAGCAGGGGGCCAATGAATCAGAATACACAATATAGGAACACCTATAACCTGAATTGGAGGAATCATCACAACTTCTCATGGGGTGGAAATCAACAGAATCAGAATCATATTAGACCCCAAGGAAATTTTAATCAACTGCAAAGGCAACCTCAACAGGTAGAAGATAATACAGATGATTTGTTGAAGCAGCTGGTGCAAGACAATAAATAGTTTAGGACCGAATACCAAGCCCTCACCACAACTGTGAGGAATCTGGAGCGTCAATTGGGACAGCTTGTTGGGGCTCAAAATACTAGACCAGCTGGAGCTCTACCTAGTCATACTAAAGCAAATCCTAGGGCGGCCCTTAATGCTGTATCGTTGAGGAACAGGAGATAACTGGAAGAAGTTGAATCTAAAAAGAGGAAACATGTGACTTTTAATGAGAAGCCAACCACCATAGAGTCAACAGCAGAAAAAGCCAAAGAACCAGAGAAGCCGGCTGGAGAGGCAGTGGTTGAGCAACCCCCACAATTGGTTGCAAGGCCACCACCTCCATTCCCTCAAAGATTGCAAAAACTAAAGGATAATGACGCATATAAAAAGTTCCTTGATATCTTGAAACAGGTACAAATTAATATTCCGTTGGTTGATATATTACAATAAGTGCCCAAATATGCAAAGTATATCAAGGACATTGTAGCAAATAAAAGGAGGCTAACCGAGTTTGAGACTGTGGCACTCACTGAGGAGGGCAGTTCCAAAATTGAAGGTAAGATGCCTCAGAAATTGAAGGATCCAGGTATCTTCACCATCCAAATCTCTATTGGGCAACATGCTGTTGGACGAGCTCTATGTGATATTGGAGCAAGCATAAACTTGACGCTGCTATCAGTGTTCAAACAGTTGGGGTTGGGTGATCCACGCCCAACAATAGTCACCTTACAGTTAGCTGATCGTTCCCTTGCTCAGCCTGAGGGAGTGATTGAAGATGTGCTGGTCCAAGTGTGGTCGTTCATATTTCCTGCTGACTTTATCATTCTGGATTACGAGCCCGATCAGGAAGTCCCATTTATTTTGGGGCGGCCATTCTTAGCCACGGGCCGAGCAATTATTGATGTTTGCGGAGGAAAGATGACGATGAGAGTGGGTGACCAAGAAGAGGTATTCAATGTTTATAAAGCGCTCAAGTTGTCAGCTCACTATGAAGAATTATCCATGACCTCTGTGGTGGAGAGTAATTCCACGTCATTAGTGCCCCATATGAGTCCTGAAGTTCTTGTTGACCGAGTATTGATCGAGGAGGTGGAAAAGAGCAAAAATGGAATGATGGAAGAAATTAAGCAAGAACTGGATATTTCCTGCAATTATGTCCAGAGGTTCTGAAAAGTAGAAGAGTTGGAAAGGCCTGTCACTCTGACCTTTCCCAGGCCATCTGTTGAGGAAGCTCCAAGGCTAGAAATCAAGCCAGATTGATAGCGAGACTCTGAGTCGTGCCGCGACGTTAAATCAGGTGCTTGTTGGGAGGCAACCCAATTTTTATCGCTTTCCTAGTTTAACTTCTTGATTTATTCTTTTAGACAAGATAGGGTAGTACACTTGATGTATAGGTGTAGAAATATTAGATGTAATGGTGTAGGGCATGTAAATTGTATAAGGGTCGGGGGATTGGGATGATTATAAAAAATAAAAAAAAATTAAAAAAATAGGAGTTTCGGAAAACACCGCCCAGGCCAGCGCCCGCCGCTGCCTGGGGCGCTGCAAACAGTAAGCTCCAAGACCCCCAGCGCCAGGGAGGGCGCGAGGCGCCACATGGGGGGTCAGGTAAGTTTTTATTTTTACTTTCTTTATGTATTCTAAAACCCATACCCATTTAACCCGACCCACCTACCCTTTTACACTAATATTAACATCCATCTTCCTTCCTAAACCCACCCAAATACAAACACAACCAACCAACGCTTCTTCTGTTGCCCGCAGTTTCTTCTTCCACTTCTTCACAAAATATTTTCAATTTTTAATTCTCTGCCTTCTCCATCTCAAGGTATGTTCTTATTATTATTATTATTATTATTATTATTATTATTATTATTATTCTCTTCTATTTTTGTTGCTAGGTGTTTCCATTAGTAAGTATACACATTCCCAACCCCAAGACCACAAATCCCACATAGTTCATATAGTTTTTTTACTCCTTCATGTACTTCTCTTGACACTATTATGGTGGTGCGTTGTTTGATTGAAGTTGTATGATTCATGTGTATCGGAGTAGTAAACTATAATTCCCTCTACTTTGTTGAAAATCGGGAGGGCCATTATGTTCCACCATTGTTGAAATTGAAGAACACACTACACGCTCACATTCTGTTTGTTTAAAGGTCTGAATGAAAATTTTTGTGCACCGGTGAAGTCTGTGTAACCGAAGACAATTGTGTATGCATTTGGGCTAAGTGTGGGGTGTCTCGGGATACTTTTACAAGTTGGGGAATATGACTTTGATGCCGAACATGTTCTTACACCATTATTTTTGTATATGTATGTTGTAAAATTTTGTGAGTTAGCTTAATGTAGTATAATTTAGAATTAGTACAAGGTGCCGAGCTTATGCCTTTAATTGTCCTTATTGACTATTCAAGTTGCCATGCTCAATAATTCTTTTGTCGCATGGGGAAGTCTTGAGTACCCATAGTTTTTGTGTTGCGACACTTGTACTTATGCTTCGGTTTTAAGTGTGGGGTAAATTGACGACTTGCATGCCTACGACATATGTCTTGCACTTTGCTCACATTCATGTTTACTCGTGTTGCTGGATACTATGACCCGTGACAAAACTAGTAAAGGGAAAAGCACTGGAAAATCCTCCACTACCTCGCCGGTTACCAAAAAGCGAAAACAGGGAGACAACTCTTCTAGGCAATCCAAAGGGAAGCAAGTGGATGAGGGGTCTCAGCAAGTACCATTAAGGCCTCAGCCTCGTTTGGAATTGGTAAATGATGCTGCTGTTGCTTGGCATTGGGACTTTGTGCCAACGGGACGATATGTTTCAGAGATGGGTATTAACACCACCGCCTTAGAAAGGAAATTCCCAGATGTGCTTGCCAGACTGCGAGCCTTACGGATGAAAAAATTCTTGGAATGCCCGGGGCTTGTGAACCTGAGTATGGTACGTGAGCTTTATGCAAACTGGAACTATCACAGCTCGACCTCACATGTCCGAGGAAAAGATGTGCCGATGGGCAGAGAAGATTTGTGCAACTATTTAGGGGTTGAGAATGCCGACCCACGGAGACTTCAGCGCCTAATTCAGAGTCCTAAATACGAGCTAATATGTCACACGTTGTGTGGCATCGATTCGAATGCAAAGTGGCTAAGGAAGCAGGGTAATATCCATCTCTCCATGGTACGTGCAGATTTCAACAACACTGCCAAGGTTGGGCAGAACTTTGTGCAGGCAAGACTAATGCCTGCAGAGCACAGTAGTGATTGCACTCGTGCCAGAGTGTGCCTCATCTTCTCTCTGATGACCGGCCGACCCATTAATGTCGCTTAGATCATGCTCAATGAGATGGCCCGCACCAAGTTCGTGCGACAGATTCGGCGGTTTTTCTTCGGCAATCTTCTAACTCAGTATATGAGGTCTTGCGGAGTACCTGAGTACCTTGGACACGATGAGGTTGTGGAGGCACCGACAGGGCTCATGGACATCACCTCGGTTATGGAGATATCGTCCAAACTCACCCCAACTGCTCGACTGGAGCGAGAAGAGAATTTTAACAGGTACATCTATAACGCTTTAAATTTGCTCATGAGCAGGACCGGCGTGACCGATGAGGAGCGCATGCATTTGAGAGATGACTTATCCAGCGCATCCAAGGAGATGTTGGGGATTGCACCTGGCAGCCCTGTTCATCCATCGGAGGACGCTAACATGGCCCAGGGCTCGGATACAGAGGGTGAGGATGGCGATGGTGCTACCGGACCGATGGCTATGGTGCCCTTTGGATCGGATTCTAAGGAAACCGGCATGGATTGACAGGGAGTTGTCTTCTCACCCTGCTCTGTTTTACATGTTTGCATGCATCGAGAGCTATGCATTGTTTAAGTGTGGGGTGGGCGAAATACCTGTATTGTGAATGTATATCATGTATGAATTAGCTTTATTTTGGTTTTTTTTTTTAATTTTATTCTGGTTCTTTTAATAGTTGTATTGTTATTATTTTAATGTATAAACTGACAATTTTTGAAAAAGTTCAGATTTTTTTCGACGATGGATCTTTTTCTCGAGGGATAAAGTCTGATTAAAAACAACAAAAAGATTTTTAATTTTTAGGATAGTTAGGTAGTATTCCTTGGTTTTTCTTAAGGCACCAAGTCTTTTCTAAGGATGTAGCTCAAATCGGGCAATTTAATTTCTTTGTAGGAGTAGTTTAGGAAGAAACTGAGTTATTTTGAGATACTCATTGACATGGTTGATGCTGGCACAATAGGTTATGACATACATTCTGTTTTCCCCCTTTGTTGAAGTGAATTGTTAAGCCTAAGTAAAAAGTAAACCGCCTATTTTGTGACGCCTCTTCTCAGTTGTTTGACTTGTATGCCACATAGTGTAATATTTCTTAATTTTCTCAATTATGTGTGCTTGCTTGACTTGAGATTTGAACAGAACAGTCTTGACTAAGTCATGTGCAATGTGTGAGCAAGGTTTTGTGATTCTCTGTGCTATCCTGTGTAGTCTAGAACTTGCCTCATGTGTTAATTGAAATGAAATTGTAAGTTGGGCTAATCTAGGAGATGATATAGGCATTTTCTTGCTTGATTATGGATGTATTTGTCACATCAAAAATAAAATTATCCGTTGCTAGCCCCTTTGAGCCTATAGGCCTTTTCTTTAGTACCTACATTACGAGCCATTCCCTTATTTTGTTCTTGAATTGATCTTGTTTGAACCTTTACCTCCTAAGGCACTTAGTCGCTAAAAGAAGTAAGGGTAGAGATTGGGGAGTAGCTGTTGAGTGGAACCATGGAAAGACCTGTTGGTGCTCTAAGGTTGAAATTAAGAGTCACTAGCTGATGAGTTAATGTATGGAGTGTGTAAAAGAAAAAAAAAGAAAAAAAAAAGAAAAAAGAAAAGAAAGAAAAAAAAAATAGAAAAAAAATGATAGTGAAAAATACATAGAAAACACTTCCAATACCTATTAATTTGTGCTAGTGGAATTATAGAAGTGCTTAATTGAAAGAGGAGGGTTACGTATATGAGACAAGTGAATTGATTGAAAAGAAAAGGTGCTCGGGTTGTGATTGTAGTGTATTAAGTGCTTAGGAGGACTAGTCACTATTCTTAAATATATCCTACCCGTCCCTTAGCCTACGTTACAACCTTAAAAGTCCTAATTTATCCTAGATTTGACTAGCTTAAATTAGTAGAGATCTACACTACGGGCAAGCTTATGGTACGACCACGGGAAGCATATGAATTCTTTTTGAGAGTGAGTGAATTTTGTTTAATTGTGCGATATCCTTAATATATGTTCACTCTTTTGTTGTGGTAAGGGCACATGATCTCATGAATGATTGATAATGTTGTAAATTTTCTTGTTGGGTAAGTGCATGAATTGAGATCGCTTAATGGTTGCAAGTCGACTCTTGAGGTTGGGTGGTAACAAATAGGTTGTTGAATTATATTGAATTATTATACTCGGGTAGACTTAACGGGAAAAATATGGATTATTTGTGTGTTCATGCTTATTTGCCGGTGTTGATCATGTTCAAGAGTATGGTGTGTGGTTAAAAAAGTCGAATGCACCTTTATGATACGAAGTTGTACGTAGTTGGGAAGTTTTTAAATAATCCCATTGCTCGAGGACGAGCAAGAGTCTAAGTGTGGGGTGTTGATGTTTAGTGTAAAGTATATATATTTCTATATATATCACCTCATATTTGACTTTTGTTTAGTGAAAGTGGAATGTTAAATGCTACGATTCATTATAATTAGAAGTGTTTTTATGTGTAGGAATGAGTCGGGAGCAATTGGGGGCGAAACGAGCAACAATTAAGCCGAAAAGGAACAAAAATGGACAAGACTGCATTTTGGGTGCCACCAGTGGCGCTGGAAACAGAACTCCACTAGACATAGCGCCCTGGTGGGCGCCTGGCGCTACCCAGGGCGCCGTTGACGCGGATCTTGCCTATTTTGCCTGGGACACTGTTATTTTCGTCCCTACACCTCCCAACGCCTATATAAAGAAGTCTAAACCTAATTGGAGGGTGGAGACGTGATTTTGGGAGCACAAACACAACACAGAATCAAGCGGAAGCAAGAACTCTCATTTTGTTCAATCTTTTCAAGTATTTTACAATTTATTCAAAACTTATACTTTGGTTTGATTAGATCATGAGTGGCTAATCACCCATTGTTCTGGGGTTGTGATTAGCCATGAATATTGTTGTTTGATATTAACTTTACTTATAATTCACTAATATATAGTTGTTTCTTCAATTCTGTGTTTAATTGCTTAATTGTTTGACCAGCAGTTAGGTTCTGTCTACTATCTATGCTATGTTTTGGAAAACCATGTTTAGATTAGAGAAGAGTTGAAGAGAGAATGATCTTAACCTTTAGGGGGGGCGGATTCGTGGTTAGGATAGAAATATACCTAATCACCATGCTTAATTAAATATCGTGATCTTATTGCGTTCTTAATAAGTTGATTCTATAGGAATATAAGCGTTGATCTATTGAGAATAGGCGAGTAATACTTCGGGAGAAGGCTATGAGAATACTTATCGATTAATTAGCAACCATGAGTGAATTATATGAAAGGGAGAGTTAATTAGAACACAATAAGATTGGTAAATTAATCACAACCCTAGAATGTTTGTCTCTACTGATTAAACAACAATTAATTTGTTATCCGATAATATAGTTATAACTTAGAGATGTAGTTTAGCATAATCAAATTATTGAACTTGAATTTTGCTTGATTGAATAGCAATATTAGTGTGTTAGTAAGTAGTTGATATAAGTCCCTGTGGGTATGATATCTGGACTCAAAATCCTATATTACTTGTCGACCACGTATACTTGCGTGTGCGTTAGGGAGCAACAAGTTTTTGGCGCCGTTGCCGGGGACTTAAAAATCTGCTACTTTACCAACTTAAGCTTATATTTGTTATTTGTTCAAGTTTTACTTATAAGTTTACGTTGTTTGTGTTGACACAGGCTCTTCTCTTGAATGCAGAGGAGTAGAAGCGCAAACAATCTTCTTCCTTTCGATAACGAACACTACACAAAGTAAGGAGAGAGGTAGAAGCCAGAACTAGAATTGAAAGAGAGTTGGACATTGTAGTTCAACCACAGCCAATAGAGATGGCAGGTAATGCTGAACGGGCGGTGATAGAAGCTGCAAGGCCCAATCTTGCTAACATTACTCAGGCTATTGTGAAACCTGAGATCACGGGGCACTTTGAACTTAAACAGTATATGGTGCAGCTGATTCAATCTACAAGGCAATATGTGGGACTGTCTCATGAAGATCCGCAATATCCTAGAGAAAGCAGATATGCAAGAATACATGTTCATGATCAAATGGTAACAAACTTCATAATCCTGTACAGGTATAAACGACAATTACGGTGTATGCATGTGCATGTGTACTATCACAACCAAGTCAACAAGTATAATCAGAGACATCGAGTAGCGCATTGGAAACAACACCACAAGTCACGTAATATGCATAACACACAAAGAACATCACACCATCACATGAATATCATCAACAATATGCCCCCAGGCCATCACATATCATCCCTGACATACCCCCCCCCCCC
>MCJB01002080.1:169502-243624 GCA_002018475.1 Nicotiana obtusifolia
CCCCCCCCCCCATCTTTCCGTGTTCACAACAATAATGTAAATGCTCGCCTTGTCTCGCCACATGCGTCATCAATAATTATCCCTCATTGTCTCGCCACATGCGCAAACCCGATACATATATATATTCCTTCCCTAGACAACAGCTTAGCCGCTATTTGTACCAAACCAAAATGAATATAATATATTTATTTCTATATTTTTCAGTAGATTTAATATTGAGAAGTTTGATTTCCTCATGGTCTGATTCTAGAGGAATTGTCTGCTCAATGGTAAACATGTGATAATCACTTATCAAGCTTCATTTTTGAGACTTGTAAATTGTTGACTGGGGTTGTTTAGGGATTTTCCAGTTGTCAATTGATTGATGCAAATCAGAGAAACTAATTTCTTCTTTGAACTTAAAATTGGAAGAAGATGAAGATGAAGAAGAACTTGTTGATCTAGAGGAGAAGGAGTGAAAGTACAACATTAAAATAATTTAAAATTTCTTCCTATCCTTGGCTCGAGAGACCAAGTAGTTTCATAAGGAAATTATTTAAGTTCCTAACTCTATTGTATGTGGAAGAGTCAGATTTGGTGTTAAACTTCGTAGATCTATATGTTTTATGATCTTGTAAGAAGTCTGTTCAAATTTTATCTTACCATCATGCTTAGTGTTAGATGTAGAGGGTAGATCTAAAAGTATACCAATTCTTTTACTCAAAAGGGTTATTTTTTATGATTGTTCTACGAAGAATTACGTTTGGATGACCCAAAGATTTTACAACCATCTGCAAGCCTACCAAGTACATTTACATGCATCACCTCGCCATAATCCCTGGGAACCACGCCTACAGTGCAGATCCGGAAGGATCCTAGTGCCATCTTCAAAGTTTATTAGTATTACAATCATATGTTTAACCATTTTATGGTAAAATTAATTAGATCTACAGATCTATCAACCTTGTACCATACCAAGATAAGAATAAGAACACACCTCAAACTTAATCATATATATATATATATATAGAGAGAGAGAGAGAGAGAGAGAGAGAGAGATAGAGAGAGAGCCTGCCTTGTCTCACCGCATGTGCAAATATCAATAATAATAATAGCACGACCAAACCTCGTGCAAACACCCCAACAATCCTTTCAACAATTCCACATGTGCCAAACCCACAATCAACACAACTTATCAACTCGCACCACACGTACCCATATGCCACAACATTACCAAAACAACAAACCAATATCACAACAACTCATAGCCCACGACTTAACAAAAATATATACAAGAGTCTCAACAACAACACAATGAAAAGGAAATAACTCAACAATGAAAGATATTCCATAAAAATGTCAACTTCAATGAAAACATGTTAATAGCTCTCAATAACTACAACTCCAATTAAATATAGAAGACTAAACTTAACAATGAAATATATGACATGTAATAACAACCTCAATTAAGTACATATAAGAGTAAACTCGACATTGAAAGATAGAACATGTAATAACAATTTCAATTAAAGCATATAAGAAACATAAGAGTCTAAACTGGTTAATTTTCACATATAAGGCCGTGTACACACTCTTCACTTCATGTACATGTCTTCCACATAACTCAAATAGTGCAATTAAATCTAATCCTACGGGGTAGTTCCCCCACATAAAGTTAGGCAAGATACATACCTCAACTTGGCCAAATCAACACTCAAAATAGCTTTTCCTTTAAAATTCACCTCCGCTTGGCTCAAATATAACCAAAATCAACTTAATATCATCAAATAATTCAAGAGAAACCAATTCCAATAAATAAAGTTAAGATCTTTACACAATTTTCCAAAAGTCAAACTCGGTCTCACCCGGTCAAAACCTGAGTCCAAGGGTAGATCACGACTACCCATAACACTACAAATCCATATATGTGTTTTGTTTTTAATCTGAGTCTAATTTGATTCTCAAATATCAAATTTTTATTTTTCAAAACATAATCAAAAATCCCCCGAAAACTCTCTTCAAATCTCAAAATTTGATGTTAAATCTCATTAATAATCATGTAATATACTTGAAATTGAATAGAAATCATGTAACGCCCTGACCGATCATTTTGCTTGATAGATCCCTGTTCCCCTATTTAAGACTTCCCGTACGTGCTTTTACTATTTTAAGACTTGAGGGGATGGTTAGTTTAGTTTTGGAAGGTTTCAAGTTGAATTCGGAACACTTAGTTTTATATTAGTGGCCTAAGGTGGCCAAGTTTGACTTGAATCAACGCTTTGAGTAAACGACCTTCTGTGAATTAATTGTTGTGTGCTATTTGTTGTGGGAGCTACGTACGCACGAGGTGACAAGAGTCCGTACGTAGCTATATTCGTGATATGTCCGGGTAGGCTTAGCTTCACATCATGCCTTAAATGTGTTATTTGTATTTACCCTGTGTATTTGTTTTCCTTATTTTATGTTTGAGGCTAGAATAAAATATCGATTGAGCCTCTTACTTCGGAAAAATTGTGGAATAATTCATCAACCATAGATCCGTGTCTTCTGGAATGGCATGTATTTCCGCGAGTGAGGTAGTTTCTCTACTCTTATGGGATCGGATCGTTCGCCTCGGCAGTGTTGTAAATTACTCTTATGGGATTGGGCCATTCACCTCAGCGATACTGTGTATCACTATTCTTATGGTATCAGGTCGTTCGCCGCGGCAGTACTGAGTACCACTCTTCCTATGGGATCGGGTTGTTCGCCTCGGCAGACTCGTGCTTAATACTTGAGATTTGATTTGGTTTTTGATATCAGTTGAGTTCTCGCCTTCGAGGCTAGTTATAACATTTTAGTGACTTTATATAAATCCATGTTGGAAATTTACTATTAATGTTTTATCTATTCCATTGCTACTTGTTATACACCCTCCATGACTACGTTATGTATTTTATTACTATTTGACTCCTAGTATGTGTCAAGTCAACCCCTCATCATTGCTTCTTCGAGGTTAGACGAGATACTTATTGGGTATGCGTTATTTTATGTACTCACACTACACTTCTACATTGATTTTGTAAGTACTGGGACAGGTACTTCCAATGGTTGCACGAGCATATGGACGCACTTCCACGGAAACATAGTGAGCTGCTTGCCTTGCTTTGATCTGCAGCGCCGGAGTCACCCTCTACCTTATTTACTTTTTTTGTCTATTTTACTTCGGACATTAGTTGTAGTTGTTTTTTGTATTTCCTAAATTGCTCATGCACTCATGGCATCAGGTTTTAGATGCTTTTAGCGTTTATGCACTGTTGTACTTATTATTATTATCATCGTGGTTTATGTATTATTCACACTTGATATTTTTGGGAAAGAAGTATGTATAGTTCCATGAGATTTTACTTTTATTCGATGTATTTAAGGAAATTTCTATTTTTTAAAAGTTAAAACAGAATAATTAAATTGGACGTTCACATATGGGCTTGCCTAACAACGGCATTAGGCGCCATCGCGACCTATTATAGGTTTTGGGTCATGACAGTTTGGTATCAGGGCTTTTGGTTCACATAGGTCTCACAATTCATGAGAAGGCCTAGTAGAGTCTTGCGAATCAGTCTAGAGACGTCCTTACTTATCTTTGAGAGGCTATAGGGCATTAGGAAACTTCTCTTTCTAAATATCCTACGTGCAGTTCATGTTGTGCTAAGTATCTTTGTTTTATTCCCTCACAGATGGTGAGAACGCGCACTACAGCTGTACCCGGCGGCAAAGGGGCTACTCCCCCTGTTATCAGAGGCAGAGGCAGAGGCCAAGGGCCACAGCTCCTGGGAGAGGACAAGGATGTCCTATAGTTGCTCCAGTAGTACCACTAGTGGATCCAGTGGAGGATCCTATTATCGAGGAGCAAGACGAGGTACATGCTGCTGAGTCGGCCCCAGCAGATTTTATGACTTCACCGAGGTTCCAGGAGGTCATGGGCTTTATGCTGCGGTTCATGGATTTTAAGACTCAGGCCGGGCTATTTCCGGTAGATCCAGCCACATCTCAGGCGAGAGAGGGAGCACAATCCCTACTGCTCAGGCTCCAGGACACACTGCTGCCATTTATCATACCCCAGGTGCACTACCTGCAAGTGGGATCCAGCCATTTGCAGCGGTTATGCCAGAGCCCAGACCAATCGCGATCGTTGAGTAGCAGAAGCGGCTGGACAAAAGGACATGGCTTGGTCCTCCTGTCTTTGGGGGTGAGCAATTAGAGGACCCAGAGGATTCATAAACCGATGAAAGGAGAGGCTACATAACATGGGGATATTGGAGTCCAACAGAGTGGCCTTCCCGCATTTTAGCTTGAGGGCAAGGCCCGTAGATGACGACAGGCTTACCTCCATAGCAGGCCAACAGGTTCACCTCCCTTGACTTGAGATTAGTTTAGGCATATGTTCTTGGAGGAGTAAATACCACCTTCAGAGAGAGAGCAGCTTCGGGGTCAGTTTGAGCGGCTCCGTCAGGGTCATATGTCTGTGACTGACTACGAGGCGAGATTTACTGACTTGTCTCATCATGCAGCTATTATGCTCCCCACAGATGCTGGGAGGGTGCGGAGGTTTATTGCAGGTCTACACCCTGAGATTTAGGTTTTTATGGCTCGTGAGGGAGAGATGGGGACTTCCTTTCATCGGGTTGTGGATGTAGCTCGAAGGATCAAGCGTATTCGCAACTGCAGCGAAGAGTTTGCACTGAGGGATAAGCGGCCCCTGCATTTTGGTGCGTTCAATGGTGCCCTGCCTAGGGGAAGAGGTCAGTTCATGAGGGGCCCGTCTAGCAGGCCCGTGCATTCAGCACCACCGCGTACTTAAATTGCTCTAGCACGACCCTACTTCAGTGCCATTCCAGATAGTACTTATCGTCTGCCAACTCTTCAGGGTTCCTCCAGTGGGTATTCAGGCCATCAGGGTCAGACTTTGGGTCAGTAGTTCACTAGTCCGAGAGGTTGTTTTGAATGCGGGAGTTGGGCCACGTGAAGATGTTTTATCCCAGGCTTCGTGGCAAGGTAGTGCAGCAAGACCATCGGCCTATGATTACCGCACCAGCTACTGCACCGCACACCGAATTAGCTAGAGGCGGAGGGCAGGTGGGTACGGGTCGCCCTAGAGGTGGAGGCCAGTCAGGTGGCCCTCCGGCTAGATTCTATGCTTTCCCAACCAAGCCAGAGGCAATCGCCTCCGATGCAAGTGATCACATGTATTATTTCTGTTTGTCTTAGTGATGCTTCGGTACTATTTGATCCATTGTCTTAGTGATGCTTCGGTACCATTTGATCCATGGTCAACTCATTCATATGTCTCTTCTCTATTTGATCCTTATCTGGATGTATCTCGCGAGCCCTTAGGTGTTCCTGTATATGTATCCACACCAGTGGGTTATTTTTTTGCTGTGGATCAGGTCTACCGGTCCTGTGTAGTGACCTTCTGTTGTTATGAGATCGTACTGGATCTTTTATTGCTCGATCCCCAGCCTATCTCTACTTTGCCTTATCGCATGGCTCCAAAGGAGGTGAGGAAGTTAAAAGAGCAGCTTCAAGATTTGCTTGAGAAGGTGTTCATCAGGACAAGTGTGTTTCCTTGAGGTGCACCGGTGGTATTTGTGAAGAAAAAGGATGGGAGTATACAGACATCCATTGATTACCACCAGTTGAAAAACATCACCATCAAGAATAAGTACCCATTGCCGTGCATTGATGATTTGTTTGATCTACTATCGGGTGCTAGAGTGTTCTCGAAGATCGACGTGAGATATGGGTATCATCAGTTGAAGATTCGTGCTTCGGATGTTCCAAAGACGGCCTTTCGGACAAGATATGGGCACTATGTGTTTCTAGTGATGTCCTTCTGCTCAACTAATGCCCTGGCGGGTATTTATGGATTTGATGAATCGGGGGTTCATGGCATATCCTGACTCATATGTTATTGTCTTCATTGATGACATACTGATCTACTCGCGTAGTATGGAGGAGCATGAGCAGCATTTGAGGTTTGTGCTTCAAACCTTGCGAGAATATAATCTATATGCTAAGATCTCCGAGTGCGAGTACTAGTTAGATTTCGTGGTTTTCTTAGGGCATGTTGTATCAGGTGAGGGTATTAAGGTGGATCTCAAGAAGATTGATGTAGTTTAGAGTTGGCCTCGTCCTACCAAAGCGACCAAGATCAAGAGTTTCTTGGGGTTAGCAGGTTATTATCTTCGGTTTGTGGAAGGCATCTCGTCTATTGCAGCTCCTTTGACTAGATTGACCTAGAAGGGTGCTCCGTTCAAATGGTCCGATGATACCGAAGCAAGCTTTCAGAAGCTCAAAACTGCATTTACTACAACACCCATGTTAGTGTTGCCATCTGGATCAAGGATGTATACTATGTATTGCGATGCTTCGCACGTTGGCTTGGTTTGTGTATTGATGCAGGAGGGGCGAGTTATTGCATATGCTTCACGTCAGCTGAAGCCTCATGAGAAGAATTATCCTGTGCACGATTTGGAGTTGGTTGCGATAGTTCATGCCTTCAATATCTGGAGGCATTACCTTTATGGGATTTCTTGCGAGGTTTACATCGATCATCGTAGTTTGCAACATTTATTGTTTAAGCAGATGGATCTTAATCTTAGGCAGTGCAGGTGGCTTGAGTTACTGAAGGATTGTGATATTACTATCCTCTATCATCCAAGCAAGGTGAACGTGGTTGCGGATGCCTTGAGCCGAAAGGCCAAGAGTATGGGTAGTTTGGCATTCATATTAGTAGAGGAGAGGCCATTGGCTTTGGACATCCAGTCCTTAGCCAACCGACTTGTGAGTTTGGATATTTTTCTGAGCCCAGTCGAGTTCTTGCATGTGTTGTGGCTCAGTCTTCATTATTCAAGCAGTCAAGGGTCGCCAGTATGATGATTTACACTTGCTGGTCCTCTAAGGGACGATGTGTTCCTAATGTTCTAGAGGAGGCACACAGTTCGTGGTATTCTATTCATCCAGGTGCTATGAAGATGTACCGTGACCTGAGGTAGCATTACTGGTGGCAGCGGATGAAGAAGGACATAGTCGAGTATGTGGAAAGGTTTCTGAATTGCCAGCAGGTTAAGTATGAGTACCAGAGGACAGGTGGCCTACTTCAGCAGATGGTTATACCGGAGTGGAAGTGTAGGTGCATCACTACTTGAGGGTTTGAGTTATTATATCATATTTTGATTTTTGGAGCCGGATATGGGCGATTTTGAAGGGGATTCTCACAATTTGGATCGGGGTAAGTGTATTTTACTCGGATTTGTCCATCATCCATGATTCCATCATTGTTTTTATCATTTAATTAGTGATTTGAATTGGAGAAATTGGGAATTTTTCTATAAACATTATAAAACATAAACTTAGGATTTGAAGGCCAATTTGAGATCGGATTTGGATGATTTTGGTATGGTTGGACTCGTATCATAATAAGTATTCGGAATTTGTTAGTTTGATCAAGTTTCGAGGTGCAAGCCCAGGGTTGACTTTTTTATTTTGGTAAAAGATCTTAGCTTTATCATTTGGGATCAATTCAAATAACTTTTATTGATTATATTAAGTTGATTTGGCTTGATTCGAGTCGTCCGGAGGTTGATTCTCGGGGGGAGGGCTTGTTAGAGGAGTAATTTATCTTTCTTGAGGTAAGTATCTTACCTAAACTTGATTGAAACATTAGTGTCCTGAATTATTTGTGATAGCTACGTGCTATGGGTTCCCACAGGTGTGGGGTTAGAGCCCATGTGCGAGCATTAGGTTATTTATCCATGCTCGGGGTAGTGCTTAGAGCTGTGATATGCCTTGAGTTGACTGTTAAGTTTTAAGCTATGATATTTTTCATATTTGTAGCCTTGTTGTGACTATTTGATCCATGTTTGAAGTTACACAGAGCCTAATTCCCGGAATGAACTTGATAACTGCTATTTCCGTGATGAAATTTTTTATTTGAGTTGTGATAGCACACTTTTCACATGCCTAAAAAACTTTAGAATGTTATCTACACCAGTCCGGGAGCATGAAATCTAATATTCATTCATCATATACATGTATTCTCGTATATTTGCTTTTGTGTGAAATGATCTGGACTGGATGCATGAGAACACGCCAGGCGGATTGTGTTGTTATGCCTCTGACCACGCCGGGCAGATTGTGTTGTCTTTCTTGTGACCACGCCGGGCAGATTATGATATTGAGTATGTGTCACGTCGGGCTGATAGCATGTTTAATTGGTTGTGCTGTGTGTCGATATGGTTTCATCCCCCTAAGGTCACCCTCTTATGTGCCTTCTTGAGGGTGTACACTCGGGTTTGACTAAAACTGATCAGTGGTTTGGTATGGATATGGAAATATTGAGGAAAATCTAGCCAGTGTTCTTCTGGATTTTGCATTACATCTTTACTTGCAATTTCCATGGTTATACTTAATTATTTGCATATCATCTTTATATTTGGGATCTTTAACTGAGCAGAGTACTTGAGTAATTGTGCACACACAAATGATTCTTTCTATGCTTTATGACTTGATCATATTAGTGTTATGTACTTGTTGAACTTATGAAACTGTACAGATGATAACAAGTATCATTTATAATTCTTGTTTCTTTTACCTCGCTGAGGTTATTTATGATACTTGCTGAGTACATGGGGTCGTTACATTATGCACTTAATTTTGCATATCCAGGTGTCGTACCCAGCCATCAGTAGCGAAGTTGCTTGTTTAGCTAATCAACAAGAGACGAGGTGGAACTGTATTCTCGACCATAGTCTTGGCGTCTCTTTTCTTATGTACTGTTGTCTTTATTTTTGACAGTAATGTATTTGTCCATTTCAGACATGTATTTTCGTATTAGAGCTCATGACTCTAGATTTATCAGTTCTGGGGGATTTTATCATGTATTGGTATTATTATGCTACGTTAAGGTTTTAGACGTCTGTTAATTCTGTCATTTTTGTTATCTTGGTTCATTATGGTTATATTCGACTTCCCTAGCAAGTGCGTTAGATACCATCATGATGGTTTGGGATTTTGGTCATAACAAGTTTGTATCAGAGACCTAGGTTCATAGATATTACGAGTCATGAGACGAGTTTAGTAGAGTCTTGCGGATCGGTACGGAAACGTTTGTACTTATCTTTGATAGGCTATCGAAATGTTAGGAAAACTTCACGTTCTTGCATTCTTATCATGCGGATTTGTTTTTTCTAAAGATTGAACCTTGACTCTTTCATTCTCTCACAAATGGTGAGGATACATACTGTCGGATCAGGCCGACGACACCAATACCAGCAGTTAGGGACGCGAGAGGCCGGGGCCGTGGAAGATGTTGAGGTGGGGCTTGCACTACAGCCATTGCAGCAGTTGTGGAGCCGCCAGTTACCCTAGTTGAGGAGTATATTCCAGCTACCGCTGAGCCAGTGCGACCAGCTTCGGCACCAGCAGTGCCTTTTTTTATTCCTGGCCTTCAGGAGGCCTTGACTCAGATTTTAGCTCTGTGCACGAGCCTGGCTCAGGCGATTTCGATCCTAGTTGCACCAACTACCTCACAAGCTAAGGGAGGGGCCCAAACTCCTGTCGCTCGTACTCCAAAGCAGCTAGCTCAGGGACATCAGACACTGGGAGTGTTACCAGTTCAGCCGGTTGTTGTTGCTCGGGCCGAGATTAGTCCACCTTTGAGTGATGAGGAGAAGAAGAGGTTGGAGTGGTTTGGGAGGCTTAAGCCTTCGATGTTCAGCGGAGGGGAGTCAGAGGATGCTCAGGATTTTCTAGACAGGTGTTAGTGGATTCTTTGCACAACGGGTTTTTGGACCCCGGCGGGATTGCCTTTACTACTTTTTAGTTGATAGAAGCAGCCTACAGATGGTGGCAGACTATTGAGTTAGGTAGGCAAGTTCGGGCAGCAATAATACGTGGCATGAGTTCTCGGTTCTCTTCTTAGAGAAGTTTCTTCCATAGACTCGTAGAGAGGAATTGTGTAGGGAGTTTGAGTAGCTACGTTCGGGGATATGACTGTGACCCAGTACGAGATGAGATTTGTAGATTTGGCATGACATGCTATATGGTTGGTTCCCAATGAGAGGGAGAAGATTAGGAGGTTCATTAATGGCCTGAACTATAGTTCGCATTATAGTTTGGATCGAGAAGCTGAGACGGATGCTAGGTTTGACCAGGTGGTTGCGTTATAGTTTGGATCGAGACGCCTCAATAGTGCCTCATTCGGAGGCCAGATGCACTATAGTAGAGGTCATCCATATAGTGCCTCTCAAGCAGTTCATCATGTTCCTCGTGGTACTTCAATTAGCCACGGTTCACACAGTGCTTGTCCAGCTCAGTCATCATTCAATGCAATGGCGGCACAGAGTTCCTACTGTGCTCCATCTAGTTAGGGTTCTACGAGGAGCTATTCAGGTTATTAGGTTCCTAGAGGGGGAGGTCGATTAGGTGATGGTCAATCCCGTTGTTACGCATTTCCAGCCACGCGAGAGGCAGTTGCTTCTGATGCCATGATCACAAGTATTGTTTTAGTGTTCCACTGGGATGCTTTAGTATTATTTGACCCTGGTTCCACTTATTCATATGTGTCATCATACTTTACTCATTATTTAGATATGACCCATGATTCTTTAGTTATGCATGTTCATGCATCCACTCGGTGGGTGATTCTATTATTGGGGGTTGTATGTAACAGTTGTGTATGGTGACTATTAAGGGTTATGAGATGAGAGTTGATCTTTTACTATTTAGCATGGTTGATTTTGACGTGATTTCGGGCATGGATTGGTTGTTTCCATATCACGCTATTCTGGATTGTCACGCCAAGATCATGACCTTGGCGATGTTGGGGTCGCCTAGAGTTGAGTGGAGAGGTTTCTTGGATCATGTTCCTTGTAGTGTGCTTTTATATTTGTAGACTCAACGGATGATTGAAAAGGGATGTTTGGCATATTTGGCCTTTGTAAGGGATGTTAGTGTTGATGCTTCTACCGTTGAGTCAGTTCTGGTAGTGAGAGACTTCTCAGATGTGTTTCCTACAGACCTATCGAGCATGCCACCCGACAGGGACATTGATTTTGGTATTGTTCTGGTATCGGGCACTCAGCCCATCTCTATTCTACCGTATCGCATGGCACCAACGTAGTTGAAAGAGTTAAAGGAATAGCTTCAGGTGTTGCTTGATAGAGGCTTCATCAGGCCTAGTGTGTCGCCTTGGGGTGCACTAGTTCTATATGTGAAGAAGAAGGATGGTACTATGATGATGTGCATTGACTACATGCAGCTGAACAAAGTTATAATTAAGAACAAGCACCCATTATCGCGCATTGCTGACTTATTTGATCACTTTCAGGGTGCTACAGTGTTCTCAAAGATTTATTTGAGGTCGAGGTATCATCAGTCAAAGATCCAGGATTCAGATATTTTTAAGACGGCTTTCAGGACCCATTATAGCCACTATGATTTTCTAGTGATGTCTTTTGGGCTGTCTAATACCTCAGCAGCCTTTATGCACTTGATGTACAGCGTGTTCCAGCCATATCTTGATTCTTTCGACATAGTATTCATTGATCATATACTGGTGTACTCACGCATCCAGGAGGATCATGAGCAGCATCTGAGGATCGTACTCCAAACGTTGAGGGAGAAGAAGCTATATGCTAAATTCTCCATGTGTGAGTTTTGGCTTGATTAGGTGACATTTTTGGCCATGCGGTGTCCACTGAGGGGATAAAGGTAGATCTGAAGAAGATTAAATTAGTTCAAACCTGTCCTAGACCGTCTTCAGCTACGGAGATTCGGAGCTTCTTGGGTATGGCAAGTTATTATTGTTGTTTCGTGGAGGGTTTTTCATCCATCGCAGTTCCTTTGACTAGATTCCCAAAAGGATACTCATTTCAGATGGTTTGACGAGTGTGAGGTGAGCTTTCAAAAGATCAAGACTGCATTGACTATAGCCCCAGTGTTGGTGTTACCTACATGTTTGGGACCGTGTATTGTGATGTGTCACATATTGGGATTGGCGCGGTGTTGATTCAAGATGGTAAGGTGATTGCCTACGCATCCCGGCAGTTGAAGGTTCATGAGAAGAATTACCCTGTGCATGACTTAGAGTTGTCAGTCATTGTTCGCACACTGAAGATTTTGAGGCACTATCTATATGGCATTCCATGTGAGGTCTATACCGACCATTTGAATCTCCAACATCTATTCAAGCAGAAGGACCTTAATTTGCGGTAGCAGAGATGGTTAGAGTTGTTGAATGACTATGATATCACCATATTATATCATCCAGGGAAAATCAATGTAGTAGTCGATGCATTGAGTGGGAAGGCTGAGAGTATAGGCAGTTTGGCATATTTACTGGTAGCAGAGAGACCACAGCCATGGATGTTCAGGCTTTGGCCAATTAGTTTGTGAGATTGGATGTTTCGAAGCCTAGACGGATTCTTGCGTGAGTTGTGGCACAGTTATCATTGTTGGAGCGTATCAAGCCTCGTTAGTCTGATGTCCTCGCTTGTTGGTGTTGGGGGACATGGTGCGGTGAGGTAGTGCTAAGGAGGTTGTGGTTGATGATGATGGTGTTATGCAGCTTCAAAGACAGATTTGTGTTCCAAACGATGAGGGGTTGAGTGATTTGATTCTTGAGGAGGCTCACAGCTTGCGCTATTCCAGGAGTCAAGAAGATGTACCGTGATTTGAAACAGCACTATTGGTGGCAGAGAATGAAGAAAAATATTTTTGCTTTTGTCTCTCGGTGTTTGAATTGTCAACAGGTGAAGTATGAGCATCAGAAATCGGGAGGGCTGATTCAGATATTAGAGATACCGAAGTGGAAGTGGGAGCGTATCACTATGGATCTTTTGGTAGGCACACGATACCTTGAAGAAATATGATGTAGTCTAGGGTATTGTAGAACGGTTGACTAAGTCCACACACTTCATTCCGGTAATGACTATCTACTCTTCAGAGCGGTTAGCTCAGATTTACATTCGTGAGATTGTTTGCCTTCATGGCGTGCCCGTGTCTATTATCTCAGATCAAGGCACTCAGTTCACATTCCAGTTTCGGAGAGCGATGCAGTGAGAATTGGGCACACGGGTTGAGTTGAGTACAACATTCCATCCATAGTCGGAGGGGCAGTCCGAGCACACTATTCAGATCTTGGAGGGGCCTGGGAATCAGGATATGAAGGCTCCAATAGGTTTGTATCATTATTTAGACTTCAGCGTATGTTCAGATCGAGATTCGGGTTGAGCCGGAGCATTTTGACGCTTATTGATGAAAGTTGGCATTTTGAAGGTTTTAGAATTTCTTAAGTTTGCTTTGAAGTAGATTTTGGTGTTATCTATGTTTGTTTGGGATTCTGAGCTATGGAATAGTTTTGCATAATGCTTTATGACTTGTGCATAAAATTTGGCGTCATTCCAAGTTGTCTAGGTGTGTTTCATCGCATTCAGAGTTGGTTCAAATGAGCTTGAAGCTTAGAAGTTGATTAATTGGGCTTTGAGGTGTGATTTTTGGTTTTGGCATTATTTATGTGTTTCGAGGCTTCGAGTAAGTCTTCAATATGTTTATGAACTTGTTGGTGCATTTGGATAGGGTCCCGGGTGGCTCGGGTGTGTTTCAGACCACCCCGAGCATGATTGAACTGGGCTGAAATTGTTGGTGTGCTGGTGTGCTTCACGATCACAAAGTTTGTCCCGTGATCGTGAATAAGGCTGGTGAAGGGGCCTAGACTTTGCTCTTCATGAATGTGAGGAGGCTATCACGAACGCGGTGAAGGACCTAGTCCTCCTTCGCGAACGAGAAGGCCTAATCGCAAACGCGAAGAAGGTTGGGAATGGAATGGGCTGAAGGGCAGATAGCCTACGCAAACACGACTGGTTCATCGTGAATGCGGAAGGAAGGGGAGCTGGTTCATCGCGATCACGTCCTTGTGATCACAAACGCTTAGAGAGAAGGGCAGTTGTGCAGTTACTCTTTGCAATCGCGAGGTCTTTTCATGATCGCGAAGGAGAGGGACCTGATAGACATGGATTTATTATGGGACTTAATCTATTTTCTCTCATTTTCCACTTGGGCTTGGACGAATTTGAGAGCATTTTGTGGGAAATTTTCATCAACATCACAAGGTAAGTGATTCTTGAGTTAAATACGTGGATATTGGGTAGATTTAACATGGAATTAGAGAAATTTTGTGGGATTTTTTTTTGGAACCTAGGGTTTGGTAAAAACTAGATTTGACCACAAAATTGATTGTGGAATTGAGAATAAATTGTATACTTGAGTTCGTGAGGCCATGGATAACATTTATCTTTTAAAATTTCCTGAATCCGAGCAGAGGGTTGACTTTTATGGACTTCCCGAATTAGGTTGAGAAATTGGTTTAATAGATATATTATGAACTTTTGAGCATATATTTATTATTTTATACGACTTTTGACTGGTTTCGAATTGCTTGGCGTCTTTTGGGGATTTCTAGTGAGATTAAGTGCTGAATAGTGAACTTGGAAGTGAGGTAAGTCTCTCGCCTAATCTTGTAAGAGGGAACTATCTTCCTACTAGCATAACTCTTCTGCCTGGACTGTGTTGTACGAAGCTACTCCTAGATCACCTTCACCTTATCAAAGGCATCACAGACTAAATCAGTGCCCAACAAGCTAGCCTCACAAAGCTCAAACTAACCAATCGGAGAACGACATCTCCTCCTATATAAGGCATCATAAGGAGCCATCTGGATACTCGACTGGAAGATGTTGTTGCAGGCGAACTTTGCTAACGGAAGAAACTGATCCCATAAACCTTCAAAAACAATGACACATGCATGTATCGTAGGTTTGTGATGTTGCATATATGGTGGGTAATAAGGTCTTGCTCAGAGAGTTTCGCCCATGAAGGGTGTGATGAGATTTGGTTAGAAGGGCAAGTTGAGCCCTAGGTATATTGGTTCATTTGAGGTGCTTGGGAGAGTTGGGGAGGTGGCTTACATTCTTGCATTACCACCTAGTCTATTAGGTGTTTACCTAGTATTCAATGTTTCTATTCTCTAAAAGTATTATGGTGATCAGTCACATGTTTTGGACTTCAGCACGGTACAGCTAAACGGGGATCTGACTTGTGATGTGGAGCCGGTGGCCATTTTGAACCGGCAGGTTCGGAAGTTGAGGTCGAAAAATATAGCTTTGGTGAAGGTTCAATGGAGAGGTTAGCCAGTTAAGGAGGCTACTTGGGAGATCGAGCGGGAGATGTGGAGCAGATATCCACGCCTATTTGAGACTCCAGGCATAATTCTAGGCCCATTCGAGGACGAACATTTTAAGAGGGGGAGGATGTAACGACACGGCCGGTTGTTTTGTGTATTGTAGCATCTTTCCCCTATTTATTGCCTCTTCTATGTTCATTTGTGGTTATGTGACTTGCTGGGGTGGTTTGTTTGGTTTCGGGGATATTTCTGAGTGAATTGGATCACTTAGACCCAAGGTTAGAAGCTTAAGTTGGAAGAATTGACCGGAGTTTGATATTTGTATAAACGACTTTGAAATAGAGTTTTGATGGTTATGATAGATTTGTATGGTGATTTTGAACTTAGGAGTATGTCCGGATGTGAATTTGGAGGTATGCAGGTTGTTTCGGCTTGAATTGGTGAAAGTTGTAAAGTTGAAAGTTTGGAAGGTTGATAGATTTGACCGAGGATGGACTTTGTTGATACCGGGTTCGGATTTTCGTTATATGAGTTGGAATAGGTCAGTTGTGTCATTTGGGACTTGCATGCAAAATTTTAGGTCATTCAGAGTTGATTCGATATGGTTCGGCATGAGTTTTTAAAGTTGAAAGTTCATTAGTTCATTAGACTTGAATTGGGGTGCGATTCGTGATTTTGATATTATTTTTCGTGATTTGGGGCCTCGAATAGGTTCGTGTTGTGTTTTGGTATTTGTTAGTATGATTAGACGGGGTCACGGGGGCCTCGGGTGTGATTCGGATAGGTTACGGACTATTTCTATCATGTTTGGGACTGATGTTCTGAGGTTCTGGTTTCCTCCTCGCGATCGCGAAGAGGCTGTTGCGATCACGGAAGGCATTTTGTTGGAAGAGGAAATTGTTCATCATGTTTGCGATGTTTAGATCGCATTTGCAAAGCTTTGAGAGGCACAGGAATCGCGATCGTGAAGATGGTGACGCGTTCGCGTAGAAGAGGTGTTCAGGTGGGGCATTAGGTAATAAGCTTAAGCGATCGCAGAAGGGAGCCCCTGTTTGTGAAGGGGCAGGATGGGTGAGCATCGCGTTCGCGAGCTAGGTCTCTCGTTCGCGTAGGCTATTTCAGGGGCAAAGATTGTTTGTTCTTCGCGATCGCGATGTTAGTCCCGCGATCGCGATGTATAATACCTAGGCAGACTATATAGTACTCTCTTTTGATGGTTTTAGTTATTATATTATATTTTGAGTTGTGGAGCTTGGATTTAGGCAATTTTGGAGGGGATTTTCACGATTTGGATTGGGGTAAGTGCTTTTGACTCGAATTGTCCATTATCCATGATTCTATCTTTGGTTTTAACAATTAATTAGTGATTTAAATTGGAGAAATTGGGGATTTTTGTAAAAACTTTCTAAAATAGAAATTAAGGATTTGAAGGTCGGTTTGACGTCGAATTTGGATGATTTTTGTATGGTTGAACTCGTATCGAAATGGGTGTTTGAAATTTATAAGTTTGGTCAGGTTCCGAGGCGCGATCCAGGAGTTGACCTTTTGGGTTGAGCTTTTGATTTTGGTAAAAGATCTTAGCTTTATCATTTGGAATCAATTCAAATGACTTTTACTGATTATATTAAGTTGATTTAGCTAGACTCGGGTCGTCCAATGGTTGATTCTCGCGGGGAGGGCTTGTTAGAAGAGTAATTTAGCTTGCTTGAGGTAAGTATCTTACCTAAACTTGGTTGAAACATTAGTTGCTTGAATTGTTTGTGATAGCTACGTGCTATGGGTGCGCACATGTGTGGGGTTCGAGCCCATGTCGAGCACCAGGGTATTTATCATACTCGGGGGTAGTATTAGGCTATGATATGCCTTGAATTAACTGTTAAGTTTTAAGTTGTGATGTTTTTCATAATTGTACCCTTGTTGTGACTATTGATCCATGTTTGAGGTTACATAGAGCCTATCTCCCTTAATGAACTTGATAATTGCTATTTTCGTGATGAAATCGCCGAGTTGAGCTATGATAGCACACTTTGCACATGTCTACACTTTAGCATGTTATCTATACCATTCCAGGAGCATAAATTCTGATATTCATTCATCATATACATGTATTCTTGTATATTTGCTTCTATGTGAAATGATCCGGACTTGATGCCGATGAACATGCCAGACGGATTATGTTGTTATTTATGTGATCGCACCGGGCGGATTGTGTTGTTATACATGTGACCACGCCTGGCAGATTATATTATTATGCCTGTTACCATCCCGGGCATATTATGATATTAAGCATGTGACCACGCCGGGCTGATAGCACGTTGAATTGGCCGTGCTGCGTGTGGATATGGATCCATCCCCCTAGGGTCACCCTTTCATGTGCCTTTTCGATGGTTTACACGTGAGGATGAGGAAAACTGATCAGTGCTTTGGTATGGATATGGAAATAATGGAAAAACTGGCCAGTATTGTTCTGGATTTTGTATTTCATCTTTACTTGCAATTTTCGTTGTTATTTACCTGATTATTTGCATATTATCTTTATATGCTGGATGGTTAACTGAGCAGAGTACTTGAGTAATTGTGCACACACAAATGATTTTTTCTATGCTTTATGACTTGATCATATTAGTGTTCTGTACGTATTGACCTTATGAAACGGTACAGGTTATAACAAGGATCATCCATAATTATTTCTTCTTTTACCTCATCGGGGTTAGTTATGATACTTGATGAGTACATGGGGTCGGTTGTACTCATACTATGCTCTGCACTTAATTGTGCAGATGCAGGTGTCGGACCCAGCCATTAATAGCGGAGTTGCTTGTTGAGCTGATCAACAAAAAATGAGGTAGAACTGCATTCTCGACCGCAGTCTTGGCGTCTCTTTTCTTATATACTATTGTCTATATTTCAGATAGTAATGTATTTGTCTGAGGGATTTAATCATGTATTGGTATTATTATGCTACGTTAAAGTTTTAGACTTACGTTGATTCTGTCATTTCTATTATCTTGGTTCATTATGGTTATATTCAGCTTGCTTAGCAAGTGTATTAGGCGCCATCACGACGGATTGGGATTTTGGGTCGTGGCATTACCCTTATTTGTTATATACATGTCTTTTCTGTTAGATGCCCTCTTTTGCTACTTGTTCTGTGCACCTATGTGTTTACGTGTTGTCCGTTTTTACTTGTTCTATTCCTTTACTTGCCTATTTGCCTTTACTTGCTTCTATTTCATTCCGGTTAGTTATTTGGTTTGCCTTAGAGTATTTACTTGTTTTGGTTTCTTTCTCTTATGTTGAGAGCTATGTCGTAGTTGTGTTGTATTGATATATTGTTGTTTGGGATCGAGTTGCATGCTGCAACGAATATTGATATATTGCTTGTCGCGCCCCGTTTTCTCACGGAAGTGGGTTTTGACATGTGACAACTCTTTTAAATGTGTATTAAAAGAGAAGAGTCGCCACCTAACGATTTAAGGTGCGCTAGGGCACCTATTTGCAAATAACTTTGTTTTAACTAGTCCGCGTCACCAAAGATCGGGTAAGGACTCAAATTACCTCAAAGAGAAGGGGTTATCCACTCTTCGAGGTCCACAACTGTGGGTCCCGGTCGAATTTAAACTATGTCAAAGTATATGATCAAGCTAGGTGATCATATAAGAAAGATGTGGAAGTTGAAGGTTCTATTATAACATAAACCAGTGTAAGGAAAAATAACATAAGAATTAACTATATGAATAATCGGTATAAGTCTTGAAGATCACAAGGAGTACAACTACGTTGATTTATGACTAAGTGTGAACAACAATCATATAAAAGGAAAGGGAGGTCCTAAGTTTTTTAGCCTAAAGAATCATCCCGTGCGACATAAATAATTCTTCGCAACTCCCTTAGGATAGCGGTTGCTCATATTATTCAGCGGGCACAAACAATCATCTCCTGCAACCTGATTACTATGTTAAAGTTGTTACTTAAAGGCGCTCTAATTCAATTCTAACTCGTGTCCTTTGCATGCATTACCCGCCCCGTGCCTATGGTCCAGGAGGCTTTGGACCTATTATTTGGGTGGTTCTAGACTTTACTTAAGGTGCTCAAAATGATAAAACTAGGAGACATTCAAAACAGGTAAGACTGCACATAATAGCAACGAAAGGCTCAAGTAGCCTCCACATATAAGAACAAAAGCACGCGATCAGATTTCTGGTTATGCAGTAGACAATTTCGGAATTAGGACGTATTTGGGTTATTAAATCCTATAGGCATGGTTCCTATGTGATTCTGACTAATATTATCCAGTCAGTACTGCAACGTATAGGCAGGTTAAAGCATCGCAAGTTCTATAGGCATGATTTCTAATTGTTTACGCAATGAGGCAGTAAAGCGACATGAATTACCAGTGCTGATTTTATAGGCATGCTTCTTAGGCAAATGACGCTGCCCTATAGGCATGGTTTTTAACTGTTGAAATATATATTACCCTTATAGGTATGTCATCTAAGTATGATAATGCTAGAAAGTAACAAAGTAGTTGATTGGTTGATTAAGATCCTATAGGCATGATATCTAAAGGAGCATCATAACAGAAGCAGTTAATTAGTTAGGGTCCTACATGCATGATTTCTAGATTTACAAAGCATATCACTGCAATAAAAATAGCTTTTAGCGGCTATTATTTTACGGCAATAGACTTATTGCCAGTATATTATTCCTAAAATTGTAATGTTCGCGGCAGATCAATATTTTCCAAGTAAAATTACTCTTTTACTGGCAATTTATAGGAATGGCTGCTGCAGTTCCTCAATTGAAAGCTATTTTCACTATTTAACTTTCCCTCCCATTCTTTTCCACAATAATCACCCATTCCCTCCAAATATTTTTCATGTAAATTGAATAGATTCAATTAAAGAAAAATACTAGGTGTTTAATCTAAAATTCGAGCAACAATTGAATTTATTCATGGTGCTAAGGATACGTGAAATAATTTGATACAACGAAAAAATATAACAGTAAAATAATAGTTGACTTAAGTAAATAAAGGAACGATCAAACCGTTGAGGTGGGATGAATTTTCTGTAATGGAGCAAGACGCAATGAAAAATAGACGACTTTTGTAAGAAATAGGTAGAAAATGATAATCAGTATCTGGTGTATATTTCGTGTCCATACAATGAAGTTGCAACCCCCTTTTATAGATAAGAAGAGAGTTCTACGTATGGTAAAAGACTTAATTACAAGATAAATCAACTTAATTAAAGGATGGAATATCCCTAGAAACACTGGTCTAACGTCTCTTATGGTTGAGACCGTGATTCCCGCCGAGATATCAGTATTCCGCGAGATTTCCGGCCTTCCCGTTATGTGAAATTGATCCTTTTACCATAAAATGCATCTTCCCCGATCGGTGTCGATTGCCTTACTTCGATCGAACCGGTTCCGAATCCAATGACGGCCGACCTCCGGCTTTCCTTCCTGGAATGCTAATCCCGATTTAAAGTAATCCGGTCTTGAACTACACTTGAGCCCGACCTTCCTTGCATGCTCGGTTGTATCCGACCCAATACAGATAGTCTCCTCGTTTATTGGAGAGTAATGACAAAAAACGATATGAATTGCCGTGCTTCGAAATTAGGTCAAACAATAGCATACTCATTGAGCATGACACAAAGTTCGAAGCATCAAATCACTCAACCTTGGAAAACTTTTTACTGGTGTGTGACGGCAGCGCCGTGATGCACGTGACAGTTGCCAAAGGAAATCATTGCTTGTCTTATCAGAGTGCAAACCCTACAACTGCTGCAGGTACCATTTAATGCTCCCTTACCTCGTGCTTTGAACCACCGCTTTTGGGAAAGTATAAATACTTCCCTCACTCTTTGAGTTCCAAACCTTTACGCTGCTCAACAACCTGCTACTTCTAGTTTTCTGCATCTTTGCATCACAAAATCTCTCTTGCATCTTACACTTCTTCGCTTTTCATTTCTATTGCTTCAATCACCATGGCCAAAACTTCTAAATCTGTTCCTCAGAAGCAACAATCTTCACCTTCTCAGCCCGCTGAAGAGGCTGAGCCCGTTCGCGTTGAGGAAACCTCCGCGGAACCTCCTTCGAAGGCCTTTGTACCAGTTGGGTGTTTTATCGGTTCTGACTTCAAAGTCGAAAAGCCTTCTTCAGTGCCCGGTCGAGGTGAACCGGTCTCAATGTATATCAGCTCGATCACCCACAAAGTTCTTGACAGGGTGAAGGCGGAGTGCAACTGGGCCCATAAATATGTGGTAGTCCCTTCTCCGAGTGAGTCGATTACCACCCACGTAGACGGTTACCTAAGCGTCTACACTTACCCTTTCACGTTTGGATCCCTGGACCCCGTAATTGTCAATTTTTGTAAAAGATATAACGTTACTTTGAATCAGGTTCACCCATCCGTTTGGCGTATTGTTCATCTCTTCCGCTTCTTCGTGAGTAAGGTCGAAGGGGGGCATCCCTTCACCGCTGACCACCTTCTTCGATTATACAGTCTCTGGATGTTCCGATGGGGGCTAATAAAACTCGCTCGACGGGCTAGCAAGGCTCCGTTCTCGAGCATTGATGAAGACAAAGATCGGGGCTAGATGAGTCGCTTTGTCCGAATAAGGACCTCCGATTTGATCCCCGCAGAATATATGTCGTTCCCTGAGAAGTGGAACTTAAGTCGTAAGTGTCATCTTTTAAAGCCATTTATTGCTTTCCTTCAAATTTTTAATCGACATGTTCTGTAAGGTGCAGCCGTTTCCCAGATGCCGTCTGCAATTCAACACTTGGAGGATTGGGTCCGAAGAGTAGTGGCTCAAAGGACCTACTCGGAGCGAGCCTGGCAAGAAATATCGAAAGGCCTTTAGGAGGCCAAAAATCACGGTGAGCTCGGTCATATTTGTCCTTCTCATTTGGGGTAATCGATGTCAGCTCTAACTCTTGAAATCTCGCTTTGCAGGCCTCTCGAAAGATGCCGAAATGAGGTCAGCACCCACCGGTGAGGAAGCTCCTCGCCCTCTCCCCGTTTCGGAGAAAGAAGGGGGGAAGAAGAGAAAAGAAGCTCCCGGTCCTGCAGAGCCCGAGAGAAGGAAAAGCAGGAAAAAGATGAGGGCCCACAAAGTCACAATCACCGACCCTACCATCCAAGTGAGCGATAGCTCCGATGGGGGAAGGAGCCCCGAAACTTGAAACAATGAGCCACCTCGTGCAGTCCCCGAGTCAACCGTCGGTGAAGCTTGCACTCCTCTAGAGGAGGATCTCGAGACGAGAACGAGAACCGGGATTCGGGCTGGCACAGGAGGGGCAACACAAGGAGTCTCGGACATCCCGGAGACGATGGATTCACCTTCTTTTTCAGAGGCAACTCTAAACAATGCTCAGGCTACAAGAATGCATACACCGAGTAAAGTTCTGGTTGCAGCTGGAGCCTTTGAAGAATTCTTCGATGGGGTGCCATCGGTTGATACCTTCGGGCTCGAAGTGCCAAGAAGGAGTCCCCCGGCCGAGACGAGTGGGGTGTCTGTTGGTGCCAAATTGGTCGACAGATTTCCTGCTCCGAGCTCTAACCCCGACCGGAAGAGGGTGATAACGTTTCCCGTCCCCGAGGATGCTTGAGTATTGGGCGTACCGGTAGGCGTGGCCAGCTATCTGCATTGCTTGGTGACCGATGACGACCAGGCCGCGATGAATGCAGTGGACTGGTCATGCTTATTCAATGAAGCTCAGCAGGCATAGAACAGGGTATGCTTCCTTATATGTTATATCTTATACCCAATATCTTATCCCTAAGTCTGCACTAACTATCTTTATATGTATACCTTGCAGTCTTCGGTGCTTCACCATGAAGCGTTCCTTCGGGTCAAGGAAGGAATGACGCAAGAACGGGCACAACGTCAGCGGCTCGAAGGCGAGATATCGAGCCTTCGGCCCGAGCTAGATTTCATGCGGAGGGAGCGCAGCAAAGAGGTCGACCAGCTGGAGCAACTGACCAATCGGTTAGACCGACTCCGGTTTGAAGTGAACGAGGCTAAGGCTGAAACTAGCGGTTGGAAAGTCATGGTTGAGACCCTGACTTCGAAAAAAGAGGCCCTCCAAATTCGCTTAGAAGGACAAGTCTCAGAGGCGGGGGAGAGAGTCGGAGTTCTCCAGCACCAAGTTGAGTCGCTTACCCAGGATCAGAGGGTTCTGGTCAACCAACTGCAAGAAGAAAAGTCAGAGATCACTTCCACTAAGGCCGATGCTGAGGATTTGATAGCTCAATATAGAGCTGACGCCAAAGCCGCCCAGGAGCAATCGAAGATGTTGGATGAGTATACCAAATGCCAGACCCGCCTCTCTGTTCTCGAGGAGCTACAAGCTCGGGGTTTCGATCTATCCTCTAAAGTCGCTGAAGCAACGAGGATCGAAGCTGAGATGAGGAAGCAGACTTTCCCCGAGGAAGATGAAGATGGCTCCGACTGATGTTGTTCCGTAGAAGTGCTATTTTGACTTTGTTCTGCAAATTTAATGTCATGCCATTTCCTGCCTTAGCTAGGATTACAAATTTTTCTATGATCGACTGAATAAAGCCTCGTATCTTTGGATAACCTTGACCGGTTAACATACTGAACCAGTTTCGGCAAATTTAAGATTGACTTGGCCTTGGCCTTATTTCGAATTCGGGATGGGGTAAACGAGTTTTGTCTACTGCCACCCCCCCCCCTGACCAATAAGCTATGCTTTTGGGATGTTAACGAATTGGGACCATGCCTTAGCAAAATTTAAGTCCCTTTCAATAAGTTAACTCGGCCTTAGCCCCATTTTAAAGAATCTAGGCCTTGCCTTGGCAAGCCCCGATCGTCTCCGGATTGTAGTCTAGTTTGACTTTAGCCTTTCATAAACGGGGGTTGCCTGAATCGGTCTTACTTCTCTTTGAGTTTTTGTTAACTTAATACGGCCTTGGCCTAGTAATCGATTATGGGGTTTGCCTTGTTAGGTCTTACTCCCCTTCGAATCCAGTATGCATATCTTAACAATGTCAACTCTTTATAACGCTATGATAATCGAAGAAATAATCGAAGAAGCCCTTGGGCTTAGAAACTTAATGTTGATGCCAAAAGAATTTATTAATATTCATATGCTTGTACATCTTTGCTTAATGAGGGGGGCAGATCGACCTATTCGGGCACGGTTCTTCTGACCGTTTGACCCTTACATTGGTTCCTAATGACCTTTGTGAAGTCCCCCTGATTTCAGAGTAAGTAGATGAAGATTTTGAGAACACTATTATAGTCGAATATCAAATTTGTGAACTCCGATGAATGACTGTTCTATGTTAGCACGACTCCTGGTTGCCTCATTAAAAACCTTGCCGTAAAACCCAATTTTTGACAAAACCGGTCGAAGGAAAAAAGAGTGCAATGCGTGCTTTCAGCCCTACTGCCTTGTGCTTATTGGTTTGATATCGATCCCTCCTGCATGAATTAGTATCAACAAATGAAACAAAAGAAAAAATGAAATAAATTACCTCAACAATAATATCGCTTCAAGTGGCTCACGTTCCAGTTATTTGGCAACTGCTTGCCATCCATAGTCCCGAGCTTGTAAGCCCCCTTTCCGGTGACCTTCAAGATAGTATAGGGGCCTTCCCAGTTCGGTCCCAATTTTCCTTCGTTGGGGTCTCGGGTATTGGGCGTGATCCTTCTAAGTACCAAGTCCCCAGCGTTAAAATATCGGAGACGGGTTCTTCGGTTGTAATACCTCTCGATTTTTTGCTTCTGGGCTGCCATTCGGACTAGAGCAGCTTCCCTTTTTTCATCCAAAAGTTCCAGACTGATGTTCATAGCTTCCCAGTTTGACTCTTCGGTTGCATATCGAAACCTGATGCTTGGTTCGCCTACTTCGACCGGTATCAATGCTTCGATGCCATACACTAAGGAAAACGGGGTGGCCCCGGTACTGGTTTTTTCGGTTGTTCGGTACGCCCATAAAACCTCGGGCAGCATCTCTCTCCATTTTCCTTTAGCATCGATTAGCCTTTTCTTTAAGTTTTGAATAAAGGTTTTGTTGGTCGATTCTGCTTGACCGTTGCCTCTGGGGTGGTATGGAGTCGATAATATCCTTTTGATCTTGTTATCCTCGAAGAACTTGGTTATTTTACTGCCGACGAACTGTTTGCCATTATCACACACGACTTCTGAAGGCATTCCAAACCGGCAAATAATATGGTCCCATATGAAGTCAATCACCTCGTTTTCCCTGACCTTCTCGTAAGCCTGTGCTTCCACCCATTTAGAAAAATAGTCAGTCATAAAAAGGATAAATTGATCTTTACCTGGTGCTCGAGGGAGGGGATCGACGATGTCCATGCCCCACTTCATAAATGGCCATGGTGATACGACCGAATGTAATGTTTCTCCGGGCCGGTGGATCATTGGTGCATGCTTTTGGCATCCGCTGCACTTGCGTACAAACTCCTTTGCATCTCTTTCCATGTTGTTCCAGTAATAGCCGGCCCGAATTATTTTTCGAACTAATGAATCGGAACCAGAATGGTTGCCGCAAGTTCCTTCTTGTGTTTCTTTTAAGATGTACTCGGTGTCTCCAGGCCCAAGGCATATGGCTAGAGGACCTCTGAATGTTCTTCTATATAAGGTTCCATCGTCGGCCAAGCAAAATCGGGCCGCCTTTGTGCGTAACGTTCTCGACTCTTTGGGATCGGATGGTAATTTGCCCGAACTAAGATATTCCACATATTTATTTCTCCAATCCCAAGTCAAGCTTGTTGAGTTGACCTCGGCATGGCCTTCCTCCACGACCAACCTTAATAACTGTACGACCTTTTCAGAGTCGATTTCCTCAGCTTCGACCGACGAGCCTAAATTGGCGAGGGCATCGGCTTCGCTATTTTGTTCTCGAGGTATATGCTGTAGGGTCCATTCCTTAAACCTGTGTAATGTGACTTGAAGTTTATCCACATACCTTTGCATACGTTCTTCCTGACTTCGAACGTTCTATTTACTTGGTTGACTACAAGGAGGGAATCGCATTTGGCCTCGATTACTTCCGCTCCCAAGTTTTTGGCTAACTCCAAACCTGCAATCATAGCCTCATATTCGGCATCATTGTTAGTCAGTTTTATAGTCTTGATAGACTGTCGAATTGTGTTCTCGGTCGGGGGTTTAAGTACGATGCCTAGCCCCGACCCTTTCGAATTTGAGGCGCCGTCTGTGAACAGAGTCCATACTCCCACAGGAGTCCCCCATTTGGCCATGAGTTCTTTCTCGACCTCGGGGACGAGCGACGGCGTGAAGTCGGCGACAAAATCGGCCAGTACTTGAGACTTTATCGAGGTTCGGGGTCGATATTTGATATCATACCTGCTTATTTCGATGGCCCACTTGGCCAACCGACCTGACAACTCGGGTTTATGTATAACGTTTCTAAGCGGGTAGGTAGTTACCACACATATTGGGTGACACAGGAAGTACGGTTTCAACTTTCTAGAGGCACTCAATAGTGCGAGTGCTAATTTTTCTAAGTGTGGGTGCCTAGTTTCGGCCTCTCCTAGTGTTATACTAACGTAGTAAATGGGAAATTGCGTACCTTGTTCTTCTCGGACTAGGACCCCGCTCACTGCTATCTCTGATACGGCGAGGTAAAGGTATAACCGCTCGCCTGCTTTCGGCGTATGTAGTAAAGGTGGGCTAGAGAGATACCTTTTTAGTTCTTCCAATGCGTGTTGGCATTCCGGCCCCCATAAGAATTCGTTCTTCTTCTTCAGTAGGTTGAAGAATTGATGGCTCTTGTCCGACAACCTCGATATGAATCGGCCTAGCGCTGCTATCCGGCCTGTTAATTTCTGTACGGCCTTGACACTGTCGACTACCGTTATGTCCTCGATGGCCTTAATTTTATCGGGGTTGATTTCTATTCCCCGGTTTGACACCATAAAGCCAAGGAATTTCCCCGAGCCTACACCAAATGCACATTTCTCCGGATTCAACTTCATGTTGTATTTTTTTAGGACATCGAATGTTTCCTGCAAATGACTTAAATGGTCCTCTACTCGCAAGGACTTAACCAACATGTCATTGATATAAACTTCCATTGTTCCACCTAGTTGTTTTTCAAACATTTTATTTACTAGGCGTTGGTAAGTAGCCCCCGCGTTTTTAAGCCCAAAAGGCATCACATTATAGCAATAGGTGCCATACTTAGTGATGAAGGATGTTTTTTCTTGATCATCCTTATCTATTTGTATCTGGTTATATCCAGAGTAGGCATCAAGAAAACTAAGAATCTCGTGGCCAGCGGTAGCATCGATCATGCGATCGATGTTGGGCAAGGGGAAAGAATCTTTGGGGCACGCTTTGTTTAGGTCTTTATGGTCTATACACATTCTAAGCTTATTCCCCTTCTTAGGGACTACAACTACATTAGCTAACCATTCTGGGTACTTAACCTCCCGAATGGACCTTATATTCAAAAGTTTAGTTACTCGTCCTTGATGAAAGCCTGTTTAGGTTCGGACTGGGGTCTCCTTTTTTGCTTGATTGGCCGGAATTTTGGATCAACGCTCAGCTTGTGTGTTGTAATTTTCAGTGGTATGCCTGTCATGTCTAGATGGGACCAAGCAAAGGAATTTTCATTAGCTGCAAGAAAATTAATTAATTTGGCCCTGAGCTCAGAGTTTAAGCCCGAGCCTAGGTATACCTTTCGATCGGGTGCATCGTTGCGGATTGAAACTTGTTCGAGCTCTTCGATTGTCGATTTGGTCGCGTCGAACTCATCCGGAGCAATAAATGATCGGGGGACCCCGTAGTCATCGGCGTCAAATTGACCCCGTTCACCCCTGTCTATCGAGGGTGACCTCTCTCATTGCTATTTGGTCTTCTGGGAAAGAACGGTAAGGTTTTGACGCCGCCTCTTCCACTGCGAACATCTCCCTTGCAGCATGTTGTTCCCCATAAACGGTGACGACCCCTTCATCCGATGGAAATCTCAGCATTTGATGTAGTGTTGAAGGTACGGCTTTGATGTCGTGTATCCAAGGCCTTCCGAGCAAGGCGTTATACCTCATGTCGCCTTCGATTACGCAGAATTTTGTTGCCCTGATAGTCCCAGCGACATTCACCATTAGTGTTATTTCACCTTTAGTTGTTTCCGAAGACATGTTAAAACCGTTGAGGACCCGAACCTCGGAGATAATCTGATTTGACAGTCCTAGCTGTTCGATGACCCAAGACCGAACTATATTAGCTGAGCTCCTGGGGTCGATAAGCACATGTTTCACCCGGGTTTTTTGTACCACCACCGATATCACCAGGGCATTGTTATGGGGCAGTGTAATCCCTTCTGTATCCATATCACTGAAGTATAAATCTCTTTCTGCTGCGTAATCCCGGGTACGTTTTTCTCGGGTGATAGATATTTTTGTGCGCTTCAACATCGGTCCTTGGGGTGCATCTATCCCTCCGATTATCATGTTGATCGTTTGATGCGGCTCTTCTTGATTTGCTGGTCTGTTTCTGTTTTCGTAGTGGTTTTTGGCTTGATCGCTTAAGAATTCTCGAAGATGCCCTTTTTCGAGTAACCGAGCCACCTCCTCCCTCAACTGCCGACAATCCTCCGTTCTGTGCCCATGTGAGCCATGATATTTATATATTAGGTTAGGATATTTTTTGGCAGGGTCCGTTTGCAATGGTCGAGGCTATTTGGTATCTTTAATGCGACCGATCGCTGACACGAGAGTTGCCGAATCGACATTAAAGTTGTACTCTGACAATCGGGGTGCTTCCCGATGATTATTGGTTCTTTCGAAATTATTCCCCGGCAACGGTCCCCGGTTCCTTTGGCTAGGACCATTCTTTCTTTCTTGCCTCGGGAATTTTTGTCCCCCCCGGAATGCCTCTTCAATCCCCTGGGTATGGTCGGTGCCTATCTCGGTTTGACCTCGACTCTCGATAGTTATCCCTCAGAGTCCGATTGTAAGTTCTGATGGGGTAAGCGGACCCCGACAGAACTCCGAGCTGATCATCTTCTACTCTGATCTTCGATTGATACCGATTATGTATGTCTGCCCAAGTGATAGCCGGGTATTCGATCAAGCTTTGTTTGAGTTGTTGAGATGCCGTTGAACTTCGGGCATTGAGCCCTTGAGTAAAGGCCTGTACGGCCCAATCATCGGTGACCGGTGGTAAATCCATTCGCTCCATTTGAAAGCGCGATACAAACTATCTCAGCATTTCATTGTCCCTTTGCCTAACTTTGAACAAATCTGACTTTCTTGTTTCGACCTTAATGGTGCCTGCATGGGCCTTGATGAAGGTATCCGCGAGTATGGCAAAAGAGTCAATGGAATTCGGTGGTAAGTTATGGTACCATGTCATCGCTCCCTTGGACAGGGTCTCTCCGAATTTCTTCAGAAGGACGGACTCGATTTCATCGTCTTCGAGATCGTTCCCTTTTATAGCGCAAGTGTACGCTGTTACATGTTCATTTGGATCCGAGGTCCCGTTGTATTTGGGGATATCCGGCATGTGGAACTTTTTTGGTATCGGTTTTGGAGCAACGCTGGATGGGAAAGGTTTTTGTACGAACTTCTTTAAGTCCAAACCTTTCAACACCGGGGGTGCTCCCGGGATCTGGTCTACCCTCGAATTATAGGTTTTCACCTTTTTATCGTTAGCCTCAATCCTGTTTTCACCCGACCCAACCCACTTAGTCAGCTCCTCGAGCATCTTTATGATTCCGGAATTTACTCCCGAACCGCTTTCTTCCGGTTGTGCTGTGACTGGCTCATTTTGAGGAGCTATCCTTCGAGAAGAAATGGCTTCGACTCTGTCCTGAATCTGACTGCGGCTTTGTAATTGAGCTATGGCCGCTTGCTGGGCTTGCAGCATGTCAAATATCACTTTGAGGCTGGTCTCATCTCCTCCATAATGTTGAATCCCTGAATGGTGTTCCCCCCGAACGCTGTTCGATGGGTCAGAGGTCTGATCGGCGTCGACCGCCATTTGAGAATTGGTGTTGAACGGGACCTCATTTCCGGGCATAACATCATTTTTGCCTTGGTGGTTAAACTCGTTGCTGATGGGGAGTGAGTGCGACATGACTATGTTGTAATCTGAAAAACAGAAAATTCCGTAAAGAACAAGCGTAAAATAGTGTGTGACAGAGAATTGTATCAAAAATTCACTATTATCCTGGACCCCACGGTGGGCGCCAAACTGTTTACTCTAAAAATCGAGCAACAATTGAATTTATTCGTGGTGCTAAGGATATGTGAAATAATTTGATACAACGAAAAAATATAACAGTAAAATAATAGTTGACTTAAGTAAATAAAGGAACGATCAAACCGTTGAGGTGGGATGAATTTCTGTAATGGAGCAAGATGCAATGAAAAATAGACGACTTTTGTAAGAAATAGGTAGAAAATGATAATCAGTATTCTGGTGTATATTTCGTGTCCATACGATGAAGTTGCAACCCCCTTTTATAGATAAGAAGAGAGTTCTACGTATGGTAAAAGACTTAATTACAAGATAAATCAACTTAATTATAGGATGGAATATCCCTAGAAACACTGGTCTAACGTCTCTGATGGTTGAGACCGTGATTCCCGTCGAGATATCAGTATTCCGCGAGATTTTCGGCCTTCCCGTTATGTGAAATTGATCCTTTTACCATAAAATGCATCTTCCCCGATCAGTGTCGATTGACTTACTTCGATCGAACCGGTTCCGAATCCAATGACGCCCGACCTCAGGCTTTCCTTCCCGGAATGCTAATCCCGATTTAAAGTAATCCGGTCTTGAACTACACTTGAGCCCGACCTTCCTTGCATGCTCGGTTGTATCCGACCCAATACAATAGCAACAGAAATAAGAAAAAGGTCTTTCATCTATCTCATCATCACCGCTGGCAAACTCATCTTCCTCCGGCCGTCTTCGACCACCTTCCCCTGGTAACCCCACTCATCTATATATATATATATATATATATATATATATATATGGGTTTGATTAGATAAGATTTGATGGAGTATGTGAAAAACTTGTAAAAGGGAATTGGAGTAAGTTTAAAGTAATTCTGGGTTGATTAGATGTGGAAAAAGTTATAGGTTAATCATCTGAAACCTAATATTAGTGTAGTGGAGGAAGGAGGCGGTGACCTGGTTGGATATGTATAAAACTGGGTCTGTGCAATGTGCTAACGTGACATTTTATTTTTTTGGAACTTTTAGTTTTTGAAAGATCTAATTATTGTAGCTTGATGGGTTCCAAGTTCTTCATAATAGGGTAATAAATCTGGAGTCAAGAAGGGTGTTTCACGTGGTTTTTCGTTAACGTAGAAAGAATGAATCAAACTAAAGAGTAATTTAGAGATATTCTTTTAAATAATAGGTTTACTGAATTGCAAGATTCTACGGTAAGTACGATTAATTTTGATTTTCAAGCGTGAATTCTTTTACAGATGTCGTAAACAACAGAGATTTGAAAGCATTAGCCACAAGATTTTGTATGAAAAGGCATTAGTTTATAAAAGTTTAAATCAGGAATCTGCAACTTCTGTTAAAGTTTTTTCTTAACTTTTGCTCTGCAAAATACTTCATTTGACATGATTCAAATCAAAACACCCTGACTGAGGCTCGTTGGAACATCTCGCGCAATAACGTCAACATCTCTAAGGCTCGTTGGAACATCTCGCGCCAAAGAATGTAGTAATGTCAACATCTCTAATGAAATTGAAATCCGCAATGGATATGGATTGTTTCCAGCTACATTATTTATTTTTTAATCAGGGGTGGTGTCCGGTTACAGTACATTAAATTACTTCCTGATATTTTCTGGTAACGTTCTCGTCTTAGAAGGCCTTTGGCTTCCATTCTGTAAAGTGATAAGAAATTTTGTGGCTCATTTTTTCTTTTCCAAAGCAGCTTGTCTCGCTATTTCTCAATGATACAAAAGGACATTTTTATGTGCAATTTTAAATAAGCGCTCAAATTTCAAATATTTGTCGCTTCGCCTTTTTATCTTATGAGAAATACATACTTTGTTGCTTAATCTCATTCTTATGGTGGTCTATTTTTCTTTAATAATTTTTCTGAAGTGAAGAGGAATACTTTCAAGTTGCATATTAGTGAAAAGGTAAGTGTCACGATCCAAAATCCTAACTCCTCGTGATGGCGCCTATCGTGGTACTAGGCAAGTCGATATTTTAAAATATTTCCAACACTTTTAACAGAAAACGAATTAAAGCAGCTTAAACAAAGAAAGTTCTCATAAACGGGATAGAAATTCATAACACAATGCGGAAGTTCCAAACTATCGGGTGTCACAAAGTACATGAGCATCTACATAAAAACACAGTCTAATACACCGTCTAGGAAATAACAACTGAAACATAAAATGGAAGGTACGGAGGGAGAGTCAAGGTCCGTGAACGCCAAGCAGCTACCTCGATAGTCTCTGAAAATCCGGACTTCACAACTCAGCAACCGTCGTGACCGAAAGCACCTGGATCTGCACATGAGGTGGAGGGTGTAGCGTGAGTACAACCAACTCAATAAGTAACAAATCTAACATTTGGATTGAAAGGTAGTGACGAACTCAGCAGGTACAGTTCAAAATAGAAATAACAGTACAAGAATGTAGGCATGCTTTCAAGTTCAATAGTTAAACTCAATTCAAGTAAAATAGATCAAATTTTGGATGATATGAGAAGTATGACCTCTCTACATCTACCTGCCAATGCACATGTTGAATGAGATGCACCACACTGAGAGTCTCGTGTACTCATACTCTCAGAATACTCAATCACTCGATACTATATATGGCCAATCCGGCCCAGGGGAAGATCCATCTCAAAATATAAATGATTCGGACAAGATCCATGTCTAGGGAAGATCCATCCCTCAATATAATCAACTGCGCTCACTGGGGGTGTGTACAGACTCCGGAGGTGCTCTTTTAGCCCAAACGCTATAATAAGCCAAATCCAGGCATAAATCAATAAACATGTTATGGCGTACAACCCGATCCCATAACAATGACTCTCAATCAGGCCCTCTACCTCACTCAGTCATCAATCAGTCCAGTCTCTCTCTCTCTCTCTCTCTCTCTCTCTCTCTCTCTCTCTCTCTCTCTCTCTGGCTCACGGTGTCGTGAAACTAGCCCAAAATGATGATATGACGTAGCAATAAATAGCAATAGAGACTGAGAAATGATATGCAATGAATAAATATGACTGAGTACAAAATTTCAATGTGATCAATAAGTCAACAGCAAGGAAACGGCCACTATGGGTCACAACAATACCAGCAATAGCTTAAACATGATTTCTAGCATGATTGGCACCTCAATTGCTTATCACATGATAAAAACATGGATATCAACAAGTTATATCCACAATACAGTTCCATGGAATCGACTAAGTCACAGTTCTTACGGTGCACGCCCACACACCCGTTACTTGATATGTGCGTCACCTCAACACCAATCATATAACACATAATTCGGGGTTTCGAACCCTTAGGGCCAAGTTTAGAAGTGCTACTTACCTCAATCCAAGAAAATCTCTAACAACACACTCTTGCCTCGCGAATTAGCGTCCGAATGCCTCGAATCTAGCCATAAACAATTCGATATAATCAACACAGGCTAAAGGAATCAATTCCAGAAGAAAAATACTAAGTTATTAATCAAAAGTCATAAATTGACCCAAAAGCCAGCCCCCGAGCCCACGTCTAGAAATCTAATAAAAGTCATATAACCCGAAAGTCCATTCATCCACGAGTCCTACCATACCAAATTTATCAAAATCCAACATCAAATCGTCCCCCAAATCCCTAATCAAACTCTCCAAATCCCTAGCCTCCAACTCCCAATTTACACCTTAAATACACACCAACTAGGTGGGAGGATCAATGGAGAAATAAGATTATTGATAAAAAATGAGCACAAGGGACTTACCTCAAGAAACCCCTCAAAAATCCTCTCAAGAATCGCCAAAACCCGAGCTTAAAATGTTTCAAATGAAGCAAAATCGAGAACCCTTGTTTTTATGTGTTCTGTCCAGCACTTCCGCTTCTGTGGAAACTTGGCCACACATGCGGCGTCACAAAAGCAACATTCCACCCGCTTCTCCGCTGAACCACTAAAGTTGGGCCTCCGCTTCTGCGGTCCTTTCCCCTGCATCTGCGCAATCGAAGGTGCGGACTTCCCCATCGCACCTGCGTACCTTCCGCTTCTGCACCGCTGCAGGTGCGGAAAACTCCTCGCACCTACGACCACCTGCACACTCCCCTCCAAACTCGCATTTTCGCAACTCAACTCGCATCTTTGAGCTCGCACCTACGAACAAAGCTTCGCAGGTGCGGTTACACTACCAGACTCCAACTTCAGCAACCTCCCAAATTCAACTTTTGATCCGTTAATCATCCGGAATCAACCCGAGGCCCCCGGGACCTCAACCAAATATACCAACAAGTCCTAAAATCTCATACGGACTTATTCGAGCCCTCAAATCACATCAAACAACATCAAAAACACGAATCGCACCCCAATTCAAGCCTAATGAAACTAAGGAAACCTAACTTCTGCAAAAGACGTCAAAACATATCAAATCACGTCCGATTGACCCCAAGTTTTGCACAGTGGTCGCATTTGACTTTACGGAACTACTTCAACTTCCGGAATCAGAACCCCGATATCAAAAAGTCCACTCCCCGTCAAACTTCCTAAAAAATCCAACTTTTGTCATTTCAAGCCTAATTCAACTATGGACCTCCAAATCACAATTTGGACACGCTCCTAAGGACAAATCACCTGACGGAGCTAACGGAACCATCAAAACTCCATTCCGGAGTCGTTTACGCCTAAGTCAACATCCGGTCAACCATTTTAACTTATGTTTTCAACCATGAGACTAAGTGTCTCAATTCATTGCGGAACCTCACCGAACCCGAACATACTACCCTGGCAAGTCACATAACAGCTATAAAGTATAAAATGAGCAGTAAATGAGGACAGGGTTGTAACTCTCAAAATGACTGGCCGGATCGTTACATCCTCCCCTCTTAAACAAACGTTCGCCCTCAAACGAGTCTAGAAATGTACTTGGAGTCTCAAATAGGTGTGGATATCTGCTCCGCATCTCCCGCTCGATTTTCCATGTAGCCTCCTCAACTGGCTGATCTCTCCACTACACCTTCACTGAAGCTATGTCCTTTGACCTCAACTTTCGAACCTGCCAATCTAAAATAGCCATCGGCTCCACATCATAAGTCAAATTACCATCCAACTGGACCGTGCTGAAATCCAAAACATGAGACGGATCGCCGACATACTTCTGGAGCATAGAAACATGAAACACAGGATGCATACTCGACAAACTAGGTGGCAAGGCAAGCTTGTAAGCTACCTCCCCAATTCTCTGAAGTACCTCAAAATCTTGCCCCAGTTTCTGACCGTGGGGGGAGGGGGGGGGAAGAAAATTTTATTATAATGTGACTAAACCCACAGGGATGCCTACGTATCCCCTCTTAAACAGGAATCAAGTCAAGAGTAGTTCAGGTTACATTACATAGAAAGTGCAAACATATATTTAAACATAGTATCTCTTGACTGCGTCCGAGTTGATAGGTCTTGGCCATATTTCTCCATCCATTATTGCAAGTATAAGTGCCCCTCCTATCAGCACTCGGTGAACCGTGTAAGGGCCTTGCCAGTTGGGTGAAATTTCCCCTTTGCTTCATCTTGATGTGGGAAGATTCCTTTCAGCACCAATTGCCCTAGTGTGAATTGCCTAGATCTAACCTTTTTGTTGAAAGCTCTTGCCGTTATGTTCTAGTAGAGTTGACCGTGGCATACCGCGTTCATTATCTTTCCATCAATGAGAGACAGTTGCTCACACCGGTTCCTTATCCATCCGCGTCATTGAGCTCGGCTTCTTGTATGATTCTTAAGGAGGGAATCTCCACTTCAGCGGGAATAAAAACTTCAGTGCCGTAGACGAGTAGATAGGGAGTTGCCCCAGTTGACGTACAAACTGTGGTGTGATACCCAAGCAAAGCAAACGATAGCTTCTCGTGCCATTGCTTGTAGTTGTCCACTATTTTCCTCAATATCTGCTTGATGTTTTGTTGGCAGCTTATACAACTCCATTCATTTGTGGCCTGTATGCTGTAGAATTCCGATGCTTTATCTTGAATGTTTCACACATAGCTTTCATAATCTCAGTGTTGAGATTGGCGGCATTATCAGTAATGATTGACTCAGGTACTCCAAATTGACAAACAACGCGATCCCGAACAAAATTTGCTACAACCTTCTTAGTCACAACCTTATAGGAAGCGGCTTCAACCCATTTTGTGAAGTAGTCTATAGCCACCAAAACGAACTTGTCTCTGTTTGAAGCAGAGGGTTCAATTGGTCTGATGTCATCCATGCCCTACGTAGAGAAAGGACATGATGAACTCATTGCACTTAGTTCGTTGGGCGGCACTCATATCATATCAGCATGTATCTAGCATTGGTGATACTTTTGAACATATTTGATGCAGTCTGTCTCCATAGTCATCCAGAAATATCCCTCTCTTAATATCTTCTTGGCCAAAATGAAGCCGTTCATGTGAGATCCGCAAGTTTCGGCATGTATTTCTTCGAGCAATCTTGATGCCTCCTTGTCATCGACACATCACAATAATCCTAAATTAGGAGTCTTTCTATACAAAATGCCTCCACTCTGAGAGAAATGGTTGGACAATCTTCGAAGCGTGCACTTCTGAGTGTGTGTAGCATTCTAGGTATTCTCCCTTTTCCAAGTATTCCTTGACATCGTGGAACCATGGATTTTCGTCAAAATTTTCTTCAACATGAGCATAATAAGCTGGCTGCTTATAAATTCCTATTGGGATATGATCGATGAAATTCTTGTCTGGATGGCGTATCATGGAAGACAAGGTGGCTAATGCATCTACGAACTCATTCTGAACCCTTGGAACATGTTTGAATTCTATCTTTGTGAACCTCTAGATCAATTCTTGTACACATTGCAAGTATGGCAATATTTAGTGTTCCTTGAAACCCACTCTCTTAGTACCTGTTGTACTAGCAGATCAGAATCTCATATTACCAGCAACTCCTAAATGTTCATGTCGATGGCCAACCTGAGTCCCAAGATGCAGGCCTCATATTCCGCCATATTGTTGGTGCATGGGAGCCTGAGTTTTGCGAATACCGGATAATGTTGACCGATTTCTGATACTAAAACAGCTCTGATTCCCACTCCCTTGAAGTTTGCTGCTCTATTGAAGAACATCCTCAAGCCATCGTATGCTTCGATAATATCTTCACCTACAAATGACACATCCTCATCTGGAAAATATGTCTTCAATGGTTCGTATTCTCTGTGTACGGGATTCTCTGCCAAGTGATCATCCAACGCTTGCCCCTTGATTGCTTTCTGAGTCACATAGATGATGTCGAACTCACATAGCAATATCTTCCACTTTGCTAACTTACCTGTAGGCATAGGTTTTTGAAAGATGTATTTTAGTGGATCCATCCTTGATATGAGATATGTAGTGTATGCACAGAAATAATGTCTCAACTTCTGGGCTATCCATGTCAAAGCACAGCATGTGTGTTCCAACAGAGAGTACCGTGCATCATATGGTGTGAAATTCTTGCTCAGCCCCAGAACACAGCCAGAGGCTCCATCCAACATGGACAGATAGAGCAGCAGAGGTCTTCCTGGTTCTGGCGGGACCAACACGGACGGTTTAGATAAATACTCCTTAATTTTGTCGAAGGCTTTCTGACATACTTTGGTCCAGCTTATTGCAGCATCTTTCCTCAGCATCTTGAAGATCGGCTCACATATCACCGTTGATTGTTCTATGAAGCGGCTGATATAATTGAGGCATCCCAGAAGACTCATCACATCCTTCTTATTCATTGGCGGTGGCAAATCCTGGATAGCTTTGATTTTGGACGGGTCTAACTCAATACCTCGGCAGCTGACGATGAAATCTAGCAACTTTCTAGCTGGAACTCCGAAGGCACATTTTGCGGGATTCAACTTCAAATTGTATTTTCGAATTCGGTGGAAGAACTTCTTCAGGTCTGCTATGTGGTCCGAACTCCTTTTGGATTTGATGATAACATCATCCATGTACACCTCTATTTCCTTGTGTATCATATCGTGGAAGATAATCGCCATGGCCCTCATGTAGGTGGCCCCAGAATTCTTCAAACCAAACTACATCATTTTATAGAAATATATCCCCCGTGGTGTGATAAAGGTTGTCTTTTCGGCGTCCTCTTCGTCCATCCAAATCTGGTGATATCCAGCGAAGCAATCCATAAAGGATTGGAGTTCATGCTTGGCGTAGTTGTCGATCAGTATGTGTATGTTTGGCAAGGGAAAATCATCCTTAGGACTTGCTCTGTTCAGATCTCAATAATCGACACATATTCTAACTTTTCCATCTTTCTTCGGAACCGGCACAATGTTGGCTAACCAGGTCGAGTATTTGATTACTCGAAGAACCATGGCTTTGATTTGCTTAGTAACCTCTCCTTTATCATCAGACTCATATCTGGCTTGAACTTTCTGAGCTTCTGCTTTACCGACAGACACATGGGATTAGCAGGTAGCCTGTAAGCTACTAGGCTGTGCTAAACCCAGTCATGTCCTCGTAGAACCATGCGAAAATATTCCCATATTCCTTTAGAAACCTGACATACTCTTCCTTCTCTGATGGTGATAGATGGATGCTTATGCGAGTTTCTTTGACTGTTTGAGAATCCCCTAAGTTAACTGCCTTAGTTTCCTCCGAGTTAGACTTTGGTTTGTTTTCAAAAATCTCTACTTCTTTCACAATTCCCTCAGGTATTATATCTTTTTCCCATTCTTCTGAATCACTCTCATCATCTTGCATCATCTCATTACATGTCATAGTTATAGGTTCAACAGGATAGGGAATAGTTATGCTGAAAGAATGCACAGAAATAAACGAAAAGAAATGTTAAAACTTAAAATTGTGAGACAAACATGATTCGATTTCTTGAGTATTTATTTCAAAACAAAATACTGAATGGCTTAATGCCAAAAAATAGTTTTCAAAGGGAAATCATGCTAGTTCTGCCAAAGCTATCTAGGTGCTCGGCGAGCCCGAGATGGTGCATCGGTCCACTAATCGCAGAACCAGTTCATTCTGCCATGGTGTACTTCTTCCATATGAAGTCTCCACATTCTCTGCCATAGGAGCATTGTTTTCTTGTTGCCACTCAAATCGTCCATCTCTCCTTTATCCTTGCTTTTGATGTCATTGAGAGGGGGGGGGTGGAGGACCTCTGAATCTGGTGTGATATGCTGATGTTGCCAGAATACACGAACCAACCTTTGGGAATGGGAATAATCAAAAGAAATAAAAACAATAGGTAACCAATTCAGCAAGACCAAATGAATGCAATGCTTAAGCATGTAACACATAAAGTCATGCAATGATTCGCGTCCTAACTTGGGGACCTCATTATTCCCGAGGTAGGCCTAAGCGACAAATAGACTCTCAAGTGGACAACTCGAGAGGGAAAGGCACAGGACCATCAACTGCACCGTTGATTGACTAGTCTACCGCAAATAAGCCTTTCTTATTTAAAAAGGGTGATTTCAGGAAAGTGCGGACACGCATGAAGCGCCGCTACATTGATAATAGGCACGAATGGAGTATGATATGGAGCATGCTTTATTCAGAAATAGTAACACGTTGCCAAGTATTTGCAAGATAAAAGAGCATAAAAACAGTAAATAATATGATAAAGATGAATAGGAGTAGGAATAAAAGAGAAAAGAAAAGAAAGACAAAAAGATAAGTCAGTTTAACTCATGAAAATGTTGCGAGAATGTAATGAAGCATGTAGGGAAATAGGGACGGGAAAGTCTTGATATAGCAGTTCTTAGACAAGATGAAAGAAACGGAGAGGGGTCATAACCACTTAGACAAATATAGAAAAATAATGCAAATAAAGGAAAGTAAGGGAAGGGATGTGCATGTGATAGCAATTTAAACAAAGATAGAAACAAAAGGGAAATAATCCACAGAAGTCAATTTCGTTATGGTAAGAGCCTAAGAATCCCCAGTACATTCGCCATGCTGTCGCGCCCCGTTTTCTCGCGACATCGCGCTTTGACATGTGACAACTCTGTTAAATGGGTATTAAAAGAGAAGAATCGCCACCTAACGATTTAAGGTGCGTTAGGGCAGTTATTTGCAAATAACACTGTTTTAACTAGTCCGCATCACCAAAGATTGGGTAAAGGCTCAAATTACCTCAAAGAGAAGGGGTTAGGCACTGTTCGAGGTCCTGGCCGAATTTTAAACTATGTGGGATTATATGATTAAGCTAGGTGATCATATAAGAAAGATGTGGAAGTTGAAGGTTCTATTATAACATAAACTAGTGTAAGGAAAAATAACATAAGAAATAACTCTATGAACAATCGGTACAAATCTTAAAGATCACAAGGAGTACAACTACGTTGATCTATGACTAAGTGTGAACAACAAGCATATAAAAGGATGGGGGGGTCCTAAGTTTTTTAGCCTAATAGATCACCCCGTGCAACATAAATAATACTTCGCAACTCCCTTAGGGTAAGGGTTGCTCATATTATTTAGTGGGCTGATGGTAGGCTATTATCTCATATTTTAGTCGCTCATTGCTCTCTAATTAACTGCACTTTACTTGTGTTTGAGCTTTAATTGATTGTGTTTTGCACTTATTGTGTGTTTTATGCCTTGTAGGAGTGATTCCGAGCTATGTAGATGTTATGGAATGAATTCGAGAGATTTAGAGCTTTGAAGTCTAAGCAAAAGCCCAAGGAATTATCCCGGGATCGTACTCGGGGGACGAGGACCAAGCCTGGACGTCAAAATGCAAGATTTGAGCCGTACTACTAAGAAATTTGCACTAGTGCGACGCAAGTGTAAGGCATAGTGCGACGCAGCAGTGTATTTTTGTTGCCTGTTGAATTGTTGAGCTCTCTGAATTTTCCCACTAATGCCCCATATGGCGCTTCATCCCATGCAACGTGCCTGTATAATATTTACAGAGTAAATGTCCTATTTCGGCTAGGAAAAGGTGATTTCATTTAGGCCCGACCCTACTTGGTATAAATACATAGAAAAACGTTATTTTCTAGACTTTTAACACATATTCGACCTAAGGAGGCTAAGGAGGAGTTGGAAGAACACGAGCACGAGGATTTCATCACTCCTTCCTCACTCAAGACACGAATTTGGATTGAATTTATGTTTTATATATTTTAATTTTATTTGTGATGAATTGCTCCATATCTATGGAATATTTCTCTTTAGGGTTTGATGGATTTTGTGTATTGATGATCGTTTGTGGATTATAACTCTAGTTTTATGTATTGAAGCATTTTTGGATGATTTAACTATTGCATTTATATTCACTTGTTCATGTAATCGAGAGAGGCATAACTTGTGATATCTTTGCATTATACTGTTGGATGAGTTTATTAATTCTTCTTAGTAATCGAAAGAGGCTAGTTGAATCATTGATTAAACCTAGTTAGGAGAATAATTGAAAAAGTTTTTCCTAAAGACCAATCCACTATGCATTCTTGCATATCTTCACGTGCTTAAATTGGTTCATCTCGTAAGTTTAAGACTTAATCAACAGAGGAGTTTTTACCGAATGTTTGAACTGATAATTGAGTGAATTCGAGAGACTCACTTAAACATTAAAAGTGAATTATCTAGAGTTAGATCCCAAACAATTATCATGCATCTATCCTATCAACCCTTATTTTCTCCATTGATAACTTCCTTGATTAATTTTCTTTCGATTGTCATTAGTAAATAGCTTTAGATTTGTAAAGCCCCATAAACATTTTACCTAAAACTTGGTATTTCATGGTACCAAGCTTGCGAACCACGGTACGGATTTTTTGGGTTGAACAGTGCGCTGTGGGAGGTAAAGGAAATTTTTTGCAGAAGAAGACATTTCTGCAGCCCGCTATGCGGTTGCAGAATTACTCTGAGGGCCGTAAAATGGCCGCAGATTTAAGCAGTATTGAGGCAAGTTTGGCGGAAGGTCGCGGTGCATTGTGTGTCTGCAGTGCATTATGCGACCACAAAGCAGATCTGCAGAGCATAATGGCCGCAGAGTGGGGTAGAATTGCCCAGTTCTAGAGGGCCATTTCGCAGACCGCAAAGCATTATGCACTCGCATATGCAACCGCATATCTGTTTCGGAGCTTCATTTTTCTGTTTTTTATAACCCGACCCTATTCCGTTGTATAGACTCTATAGACCATTTCTTAAGTAAAAACCTGATATTATGAGAGTGAGAGAGTGATTATGAGTGGGAAAGGGTTCCTCAACAATTTGTTTTTCAATTCTTGATCAAATCTTGGAAGATTAGCAAAGGAAACTCACTAGGTCTTCATCCTAGAGGTAAGATTCTACACCCTAACTCTTAATTATTAAATTCAACTAAAAATAGGTAATTACTAAGGAAATTCTTGGGTGTGGAAGTTGTTCATTTTGCATGCATGTGTTATCAAGGGGTGTAGGAAGATTGTTGAGCTAAAAATGATAGATAATGGGTTGTGGGATGATGGAATCCACACACCTAGTGTTCGATAAAAGGCTCCAATGAGCTGAAACCATGATCATCTTCCAAATTTTTTGTTCAACTTGTTATATTTCTAAAATAGATCGAAGTTGCTAGGGTTTTCGGAACATTTTAGAGTTTAAGGAAGCTCAAGTGAGGTATGTTGGCTAAACTCTTCTCTTAGAATTCAATCCCGCAATGTCCTTTATAAACTGAATTTTTGTCAATGAAGCCTTGTGTTGAAATAATCATACGTTCAATAGGTATTCCAAGGATTCTTGTTATGTTGAGTTAATGTTTGAGAATGCGGTTTGAGTATGGGCTGTGTGTTACTATGTTATGATTTAAAAGCGTGAACTTTTATGAAAGCTTTCATGTCAATTGTATAAGAAGTCACATTTTCCTAAGACCCTAATTTGCTCAAGTATATGTTTAAATTCTTAATTTGAAAGGCCTTGTTGTTGATTATCCATGATAATGATTGAAAATGGAATAGTGATCTTGAATTATGAAGTACGGCCAATGTGCCAAGAATGATATTGCGTTATGGCCAATGATCTAATAAAATGAATGACATGTAAAAGAATATGAATTGAGTGGTAAATACTTCTAACAACAAATGCTTTCGAAGTATAAATTAGCCACTAAGGAAGGGTAGGTCAGAACAACCTAACCCCGAAACTACACGTGCCGGTGTAGGAATGATTGAGGGGTAAATCCCCGTGTTAATGTGATGAGACTGTTTCCCCTTATATGGAATGAGATTGGTGTGTTGAGATATTTTTCCTTTAAATGGGATGAGATTATTGCTAGCTAGATGTGATGTAATGTCGACCCACATAGCATTGTGGTGAGACGGCTTAGCCAAACGGTCTGAGATCGGACGCCATGTCACGCACATGATGGTATTGTGAGTATATGTCTCGGGGTGAGACAGCTTAGCCATTCGGGCTGAGATCGGACTTCGTGCTAAAACACGATGGTATATCGGTGCTAAATATCCCCCAACTTAAATTACCGAAACCTACTTGAAATTTACGTTTCTCATAATGTGACACTTTGATACCGTTTAAGTCTCTTATTGATATCATTTTTTATTCTTCTTTTATTGTTCTCGTTCTATTGAGAGGGTGTTTAGTTAATGGATGCAGGTGGTTCTGTAGCAGGTGACATTGATCTCTGATAGCAGCATACCCTCTCCTCTACTGATTTGTGAGCCCCGGGGTCCTATATCTTTTATCCTTTGTTCATATTATTTTGAGGTATAGCCGGGGCCTTGTTGCCGGCATTATCATAGCACTCTTTTGTTCATGTTAGAGGCTCCGTGACATAGTGTGGTTATATCTGTTTTCCGAAAGTTAAACTAAAAATATTGTAATGGTATAATTTGTTCCACTTTAACTATGATTGTACAATTTGTTATTTTGAACATTTGTTAAGGAGGTAACTAATGGAAATGAAATGGTGTTGTTCACATGACTTCTCACTAACTAATTAAGGAAATGCACTCTTCTCTTTATTTTGGGTGAGATGGGTAGATGGCACTGTGCAGGCTTGCTCGACCGAGGTAACTTTGCTGAGCGCCGGTCGCGCTCCCGAGGTCAGGGCGTAACAAGATTCTTAGTTAATTTTAGTTAAAAATCATATAAATCTCAATTGTTGACCATATTAGATAGCGATCAAGCTAGAAACTATGAGAACACTGTTTAAATCTAATCCCTGTGGATACGATATTATACTATACTATATTTGATTAGCGAGCATAATTTAAGTGTGTGTTTTGAGCTCGTCAAATTTTGGCGCCTTTGCCGGGTATTGACAATCTATAGTGTTTGAAATAGTTTTTTGAGCTAATTCAAGAATTATGTTTTAGTTTTTCTTTTCTTTTCTTTTTAATTTTCTATTTTGTTTTCTCTATTATTTAACTTCTTTTCGAGATTTGTTTTGTAGTACCTAACAAGTTGGAGAAGATACTATAGATTTTGAACTCTAAATGTTGTGAAGACGGAGTACAACCAGCCTAAGAAAATAGTGGAAGAGTTAGCAGTTGAACATTATCAGCGGTCTGCTTTGTTTTTTAAATGCATTGGAAATCATCTATGGGTTGAATGCCAAACAGGTATGTATTCTTCCTATGGTTCATATTTTGAGCAGTCTCACCCTGTTTCTAGTTCGTACAGGTGTGAGGATTCATATGGGCACAATTCTAACTCTGGTTGGGATGAATACCCTTATTATGACTTGAATGAAAGCAAAGTGAGACAACCACCTTAAGAGGAGAATAGTAGTTTAGAAGCGCTTATGCATAGGTTCATGAATAGTGTTGAAGAAAGGTTTATGCAAAATGATGAAGCTATTTAGAACCTAACAACGTGAGTGAGTCTATTAGTAAGTATACTTTCGAAAATCTCATTGTGTTGTGATGGTGAATATATGGAGGAGATACCTTGTGAGAACGAGCCTACTCAAGAGGATGGGCATCGACAGAGAGAGCTTTCCACTGTTCAAGAGGACTCTAATTCAACTGAGATGATTGAAAATAAGGTTGTGGTTGAGTGTGAAGCAACGGTTTCAAATCCCCATCCACCTTTCGACATTTGCAACTTGTAGTAGAAGAGAATGAGAAACAAATGATCTTGGACATACCAGAGGAATATTCATTTTACCTTTCTTCTTTGCTTTCTTATTCTAACCTTGATCATGTGGATTTTATTTTTTGGGGATTTGCAGGAATATGTACGGATTGATCCTGTGAAAGAATTCAGAAATAAGTTAAAGATCATCATGAACGAGCAATTTACTGCTCAAGATGAGGATAAGAAAGAAAGAAAAGAGTGTCTTGCAGGTATCCTCTGAAGAATTAGGCATAATGAGCTCCTAAAAAATCCCAAGGAGCAAAAACAAGCAATGAATTCAGAATTAGGGTAGAGCTCATAAGTTCTCGGAAAAGAAGAAAATTCAGAAAAGTTTCCTTTACCTTATGCTTTTTGATTGTGTGTCGTGGGGACATGCTACAACTTAAAGTGTGGGTGGGGGTTATGTTGTATGTACGTATGTATATTAGCTTCTTTTTTTTTGTTAGTTTTAGTAGTTAGGGATAGAAAATAATTGGAAAAAACATAAACATTTTAAAAAAATTTAAAATTTTCGATTTTTCCCAACGATGGATATCCTCGACAGGTTTCTTGAGTGATTAAAGTCGGAAGGAAAAGACAACAAGATTTTGTTTTGTAGGTAGTGTAATAATTCCCCCTTGGTTTTTCTTTGTGCCGCGGTTCTTTTCCAATGGTTTTGTTTGAACTGGGTGTAGTTAGTTTTTATTTTTGTTAGGAGTAGGAAACCTTGTGCTATGGTTTGAATGGAAGGAAATATCTCTTAACTTTATTATACCTTGAGAACGGTAAGTGCTTTAGTTGTGATGCTTAGTCTCGGTTTTTGACTCTTGTATAAGTACCTTAAATTGTATGATCTTAATTTTACTTAATTGCTTTGGCTAGAGTGTTTTGATAGTCCAATCTTGACTGAGTTATGTGCCATGTGGGTGTGAGGTTTTGTGTATTCTGTGCATTGCATTTGATGTGTTGAACTTGCCCTGTTTGCAAAGTGAAATTGTAGTTGTACTCAGTCTTGGAAGTGATATAGGCTTTTCTTTTTTGAGCCAGTTATATGCTTTTGCCCACCTAATTGTTATGTATCTTATTTAAACCCGTTTAGCCTGTAATCCTGTTCCTTTGGCAACATTACAAGCCTTACCCATTTGTTTGAATTGACCATCTATTGAACCTTGTACCTCTCGTGAGCACTTGAATTTGTTATGAACTTTGTAAAAGTTGAAGTGTGGGGTGGTTGATTTGGATTTTGAGTGGAACTAATGAAATAAGGAGAAAGGTGCACTGTATTGAAAAAGTAAGAGCCACTTGAATTGAAAAAGAAAAGAAAAAATAGTGTATTGTTGTGCAAAATATTCTTTGATAGTGGTGACTCTTGATGTAATTGTGCTTAAAGAAGTAGGGAATTAATGTATATCGATGTGAAGGTGGAGTTATGATTTGACATAAATGTGGGGTTTTGAACAATGAATTCTATGTATTAAAGTGCTTAGAGAGGTGTAGTCACTCTTATATACAAAAGTATCCTACCCATCCTACAGTCTACATTACAACCCATTAAAGTCCTACTTGATCCTTGACTGAATGAGCTCAATTAGTAGAGTTGTACACTATTGGCAAGCCTATGGTACGTCTTTTGTGGCATATGAATATTGTTTCTGAGAGTGAGCGAATTCTTTCTATCTTGAGTTCCTAACTGTTCTTAAATTTCATTGTGTGTGGAACTACTCTCTATTGTTATGTGAGGGAACTTGATTCACGAAGGAAAGGTAATGCTTGACCTCTGTGTTAGAGTAAGTTAGCGGGTTATAAATAATGCGTGGTGCTTTTGAGTCAAATTTTGAGGCTAGAATGTTATGGTATTGTACTTAATCTGTTTTAAATTCCTGGTGTGATGAGTTATGAGAGTTGTTGAAAAAGGTTGCGTCTATGTGAAGTGTAGTTTGATTACTCGAGGACGAGCAATGGTTTAAGTGTGGGGTGTTGATGGTAGGCTATAATTTCATATTTTAGTCACTTATTGCACTCTAATTAATTGCACTTTACTTGTGTTTGAGCTTTAATTGATAGTGTTTTGCACTTATTATGTGTTTTATGCCTTGTTGGAATGATTTCGAGCTATGTAGATGTTATGGAATGAATTCGAGCGATTTGGAGCTTTGAAGTCTGAGTAAAAGCCCAAGGGATTAAGCCAGGATCATGTTCGAGGGTCGAGGACCAAGTCTGGACGTCAAAACGCAAGATTTGAGTCGTACTTTGAGAAACTTGCACTACTGTGACACAGGGTGCGAGGCATTGTGCGATGCAGCAGTGTATTTTTGCTACCTGTTGAATTGTTGAGCTCTCTGGATTTCCTGACTAATTCCCTGTATGGCGCGTCGCCCCATTCGGTGCGCCTGTAAAAGTTTTGCAGAGTAAATGTCCTATTTCGTCTAGGAAAAGGTCATTTCATTTGGTCTCGACCCTACTTAGTATAAATATATGGAAATACATTATTTTCTGGACTTATGACACATATTCGACCTAAGGAGGGTAAGGAGGAGTTGGATGAACACGAGCACAAGCATTTCAACATTCCTTCCTCACTCAAGACACTAGTTTGGATTGAATTTATGTTTTTCTATACTTTAATTTTATTTATGATGACTTGCTCCATATCTATGGAGTAGTTCTCTATAGGTTTTGATGGATTTGGTGTATTGATTTTCGTGGATTATAACTTTAGTTTTATGTATTGAAGCGTTATTAGATGATTTAATTATTTCATCTATATTCACTTGTTCATGTAATCGAGAGAGGCATAACTTGTGATATATTTGTATTATACTATTGGTTGAGTTCATTAATTCTTCTTAGTAATCGAAAGAGGCTAGTTGAATCATTGATTAAACCTAGTTAGAAGAATAATCGAAAGAGGTTTACCTAAAGGCCAATCCACTACGCATTCTTGCATATCTTCACGTGCTTCAATTGATTTATCTCGTGAGGTTAAGACTTAATCGAGAGAGGAGTTTTTGCCGAACGTTTGAACTTATAATTGAGTGAATTCGAGACTCACTTAAACATTAGAAGTGAATTATCTAGAGTTAGATCCCAAACAATTATCTTGCACCTATCCTATCAACCCTTATTTTCTCCCATTGATAACTTCCTTGCTTATTATTGTTTCAATTGTCATTAGTCAATAGCTTTAGATTCTTAGTTAATTTTAGTTAAAAATCATATAAATCTCAATTGTTGACCATCATGGATAGCGATCAAGCTAGAAACTACGTGAACACTGTTTAAATCTAATCCATGTGGATACGATATTACACTATACTCTATTTTATTAGCGAGCATAATTTACCTGATTACTACGTTAAAGTTGTTACTTAAAGACGCTCTAATTCAATTCTAAGTCGTGTCCTATGCGTGCATTACTTGTCCCATTCAGGAGGCTTTGGACCTACTATTTGGGTGGTTCTAGACTTTCCTTAAGGTGCTCAAAATGATAAAGCTAGGCGACATTCAAAACAGGTAGGACTGCACATAATAGCAACGAAACGCGTAAGTTAGCCTCCACATATAAGCATCAGAATTCTGGTTATGCAGTAGACAATTTTAGAATTAGGATGTATTTGGTTGTCAAATCCTATAGGCATGGTTCCTATGGGATTCTGATTAATATTATCTAGGCAGTACTGCAGCGTATAGGCAAGTTAAAGCATCGCAAGTCCTCTAGGCATGATTTCTAATTGTTTACGCAATGAGGCAGTGAAGTGACATGAATTACCATGCTGATTTTATGGGCATGCTTCTTAGGAAAATGATGGTGTCCTATAGGCATGGTTTATAACAGTTAAAATATATTTTACCCTTATAGGTATGTCGCCTAAGTATGATAATGCTAGGAAGTAACAAAGTAGTTGATTGGTTGATTAAGACCCTACAGGCAAGATATCTAAAGGAGTATCGTGACAAAAGTAGTTAATTAGTTGGGGTCCTATAGGCATGGTTTCTAGATTTACAAAGCATATGTTGTCACGACCTATAAGCATGCTGTTTAAGTGAACAGTAGTAATATAGAAACAATTAGGGCAAACATCTTGGATTAACATGCTTGAACAGTATATGAGTAAGGTGTGTGTAATCCCTATAGGAATAGTTTCTATTACTACAGAACATACCAAATGAAATAACATATAAGTCATGTTGAATGAGATAGCAAGACAGAACACGTAGACCCTATAGGCATGTTTTCTACCCCTTTTATGCAAAAATTAGAATACCCCAACCCCCTTTCATTAATTTTCCCATTATTAGTTATTACAAGTTATTACGGTCCACATGGAACAACACAAACCAAATATAAATAATTACAGAAGGAGACAATTATAGGCCCAATGATAGGCCCAATACAAATAACCCTGTGTTTTCTGGGCCTTCGACAACTCCCTTTCATACGATCAATAGACCAAAATCCCAGCTCATAACGCCAATACAGTAAGTCTGAATCTAATAGCCAAACCCAACAACATATAGAACCAAACACCAGGCCCACATATATGACTTACATCTCAATTAAATGTCAGACTCAACCATACAAGCAACAAACCATATGTTGAATTAATTAAACAAAGCAGGAGGTCCATCCACTTAGTTCTTAGGACTGTAAAACTGACTATCACTAAGACATATAGACAAAATCATGTGGCATGCTGATAGGGCACACGTAAGGCAAGTTCATATTTGCATTTTAAAAGATTTAGGGGACATGGTTGATCATCATAAGGTAGTACACTCTTTCAAAAGAAGTTTCAAACACTAGCATGGTAGAAAAATGCTTTAGGAAATTTTCAAACAAGGGGATCTAATCGTGAAAGCTAAGGGATCCACAGAGAACAACCTTAATATGGTAGGTATAACATAAGGACTGACATTATAGGTTCATAGTTGAGTAATTACTTAATAGGAGAAAGTTATCATACTGAACATTAGTCTAAGTATAAGAGACAATATCAAACATCAACAAGCATCAAATCTAATACTAGAATGTCAACTGTAAGATTTATTCCTAAGGTCTTAACTAGTACTAAGGAATACAGGATTGAGCAAGTTCGAAATTACACGATAGGTTCACAAACACATAACAACAGGTCCTCATGAACAGCAGAATCAGAAGAGTAACAAGTTAAGCATGGACGTCCTAAGCATGAGTTTGGTTGACATAACAATCCAGGACATGGAAGGAAAGCAAAGAGCAAACATCAGCATAAAACAGGTTTAGTAGAGCCAAAACTCTCAATAGTCAAGGGCACATTAAGGACTAGATTGCCACATAAGAGCTGGAAATTGCATTTCACTTTATAGACTATATGTGGTATTAAACAACACATGATTGAACTAAACATAGAAAACACGTTAAGTTCACAATTGGTTGTCATCACAATTAGGAAGTGGTCACATTTAAAGTATTAGAACACCTGAGTTGATCTGTCGTAAGGATGCAGAACAAAGTAGGGATAAATTCAAGGAGAATAGCAGGTAAAATGCATTCAAACACACATTGGGGTAAAACAGGCTTGAGAGCGTCAGAGTCAAAGTAAAAATTAGGCAAGTTCAGATATCAGGGAAGTATGGAGCTTCAAGAATAGCATTAAAACAGACAAAGATACGAGTAATAACATGTTGATTCACAAAAATCTCAAGGATATAAACGTACAAAACAGGAATTCAAGCAAAAAAGAATGAAACTGTGAAGGCTAGAGGTATTTACCAGTTTCTAATTGACAAGCAAGTAGACAAAAGAACAATTTCAGCAATATCTCGAATGTCAGTAGCAAGACGAACAGTAGAACCCAAAACCTCAGTGCGTCGGAGTTCCCAAGGGATTGAAATGAACCCCGAGCAGTGCTGACACTGAGAGAGGTCAAATAATAGAATTCCGGTGGCCTTGGCTTTCAGCCAGCCAAGAGCCAAAGTTTAGTTTAGTATAGAATGAGGGAATAAGAGAGTAATAGTGGTTAATTCAGTGATTAAGGTCCATCCTAGGGAATTAGGGGAGGGGTTTATATAGTGGTAGAAGTTGAACAAACAAACATAGAAGACTTTCAATTAAGCATAAAATAAGGAAAGAAAATATCACAGGCAATCAATGATCGAACCAGTAAAAGAAGAATCGGAATCCAAACCCTAGTTGGAATCGAACTTCAGGCGAATCGTTCACCACCCTCAATCATGACGGAATCAACGGAGATATACCATATACAAGACAGATTTTTCTCTTCTCTAGTGTATAGAACAACAATCGCACCCAAAATCATAGAATCAAAGCCGGATCTATGAGAACCGAGCTTGCATAAGTGCCATGGTAGAAAGTTACCATAAATGAGTGATAGCAGCAGGAAAGGTAAGTATAACCCGCGTATGAACGCGTATAAGGAAAGAATAAGAAAGGATCTTCATGGTCGGGTAGGGTTTGGTGAGTAGTGGAGAAATGACAGAATGCAGAGGCGGTTGGGTGGGGAAAATGTCTATAGGGTTTAGGTTAGGGAGATATAAGGAAAGGGGAAGGGCTATTGTGGGCCGTTGATCATCTAAGATCAACGGCCATGATTAAAGGGGATGTGGGGCGGATCCTATGGTGGGTCGCGACCGCGTTAGGTGAATGGGGTTGTTGGTTTTGGCTGTTGAGGGGTTTAATGGGGATGGGCTAGCTGTTTTGGGCCTCATTTTAATCAGAAATTATCCCTGTATTGGACTATACAATTAAATACACAAAAATTTATATAAAAGTAATTTATAAATAATAAAAATATTACTTATGCAGTAAAATGATTGAAAATAATAGCTTAACGTTATAAAAATATAAAATAATATTTTGGTGTAAATAATGTAATTATGTATAGAATATAGGCTTTCATTGCAAAATTGCGAAAATAGTTCAAAAATACAAATGTAATTATAAAATGAAGTGAAATGTTATGAAATATACATGTGGGTGTAAACAATAAATTTGGATGTTTAAATCATCACAAAAATAATTTGAAAGGATAGTTAATCTATATTTGAACAATTTGAGTGCAAGAAAATCAATTTTAAAACCTTTAAAAATTATGAAAAATTATAGAAAATACTTATATGACCTTATAAATTCGTAATAATGCAGGAATGATATTTTGAAAGAAAGTAGGATATTTATAAAGATAAGAGGGCAAAACTAGGTATCAACATTATTGTTTGGGATCAGGTTGCACGCCGCAATGGATATTGATATTATTGTTTGGGACCGGGTTGCACGTCGCAACGGAGAACATATGTTGATATGTTGTTTGAGATCGGGTTGCAAGCCGCAACAGCATTGTATTGATATGATATGGGTCGGGTTGCGCGCCGCAACGGAGAAGATATTATGACTGTTCTTGATTGTTGGTTCCATATCTGTGTTTTTCTGTGAATTTGAGCGTGGATGATATTCTGGGGCCCTATATTAATTTTTGTTTCGGTTTTCATGTTAATTCTAGTTTTCTATCTATTATTGTTGTCACTTATATTCGTACAGGTTTAAAGTGAGTGCCTTATTATAGCCTCGTCACTACTACGTCGAGGTTAGGCTCAATACTTACGGAATATATGGGATCGGTTGTACTCGTACTATACTTCTGTACTTCTTGTGCAGATTCTAGTGTTGATCCCAGTAGGGCTTAGTGGAGGTTTTCTCTGACTATCTTTCAAGAAGACTTGAGGTAGAGCTGTACGGCGTTTGCAGACCCTGAAGTCCCCTTCTTATCTTTTGTACTGTTTATTTCATTCAGACCGTTGTATTTTTATTTTAGACCTTGGTTGCAGTATTTTAGTAGCCCATGTACTTGTGACACCTGATTCCGAGATTAGACTAGATATCATATTTGGGGATTATCTTATATATATTTTGAAGTTTACAGCATTACATTCTTTTAATCTGCTTTTAAAATTGTGAGAAATGAACATTGTGTAGCAAATGTTAGCTTGCTTAGCAAGTGGATGTTAGGCGTTATCAAGGCCCCGTGGTTGAGATTTCGTGTCGTGACAGACTAATTCATACTGATGTTTATGGGCCTATGAAAATTCAAGCTAGAGGTGGATATTCTTACTTCATCACTTTCATTGATGATATGTCAAGATATGGATTTGTGTATCTTATGACACAAATCTGAATCTTTTGAAATGTTCAAAAGGTTTTGCAGTGAAGTTGAGAAATAGACCACTAAAAGTATCAAAGTACTAAGGTCTGATAGAGGTGGAGAATATCTTAGTGATGATTTTACTAGGTATCTCAAAGAGAATGGGATTCTCTCACAGTGGACATCTCCAGGAACACCACAACACAATGGTATGTCTGAAAGGAGAAATCGAATCTTATTAGATATGGTGAGCTCTATGATGGGGTTCACTTATCGTCCAATATATTTATTAGGATATGCTATGGAAGCAGCAAATAAAGTTCCCACGAAATCAGTCTCTACAACACCATATGAGATATGAAAAGGACGTAAGAATAACCTTAAATATATTAGAGTTTGGGGTTGCCCAGCTTATCTTAAGAGATTGCAGTCTGATAAACTTGAGATAAAAAATGATAAGTGTAGGTTATTGGGTATCCCAAAAAAATAATGGGATATTATTTCTATCACCTTTGTGACCATAAAGTATTTGTTGATAGAGGAGCAATCTTTTTGGAAAGGGAAGTTCTTTTAGAAGGATATTATAGTGGAGAAATAGAATTTGATGAAGTTCAAGAAATTAGAATCAACACAAAATCAAGATTATGAGACACAAGTTGAAGAACCTTTATTGGATGTTTTGAAGTTGACAAGGAAGTTTCCATCTTCAACAGTTGAAGTTCAAGAACTAAATGTAGTTCAAGAACAAGTTAATAAACTAGTTCCAAACCAAATTGAACAACAACCGAATCCAACACAAGGTGAGCAAATTGTACAAGAACCTCTTAGAAGGTCTACATGAGAATGTCATATACCAACTAGATTAAATCTAATGGTATAAGATGATGTATCAAATGAGGTTGATCATAATGATGATTACCCTAAGACCTATGAAGAAGCGATACAAGGTTCTGGCTGTGAGAAATGGCAAAAGACCATGGAATCCGAAGTGAAATCCATGAAGGAAAATAAAGTATAGTTGAACCTTCAAAGGATATAAAACCTGTAGGTTGTGAATGGATTTTTAAGAAAAAGATTGGAGCAGACGGAAAGGTGGAGACCCATAAAGGCCATCTTGTTGCCAAGGGATATCGTCAAAAGAAAGGAGTCAACTATGACGAGACTTTCTCCCCCGTGGCAATGCTAAAATCAATTTGAATTCTCCATGCTATAGCGGCATACTACGATTATGGAATTGGCAAATGGATGTGAAAACGACTTTCTTTAATGTGAGCTAGAAGAGGATGTGTACATGACACAACCTGAAGGTTTCACATCTCCGTCTTATCATAATAAAATTTGCAAGCTATAAAGATCCATTTATGGACTAAAGCAAGCTTCTCGAAAAATCGCTATAACAAGACAATTGAAAATTTTAATTTTGTTAGATGTGAAGAAGAACCTTCTGTTTACAAAGAAGTTAATGGGAGCATCATCATATTCTTAGTATTGTATGTTGATAATATCTTGCTCATAGGAAATTATATACCAGCATTGCAAAGTATCAAAATTTGGCTATCTGAATAGTTCTCCATGAAACACTTGGGAGAAGCAACTTATATATTGCGAATAAAGATCAATAGAGATAGATCAAGGAAGCTGCTTGGACTTTCCTAGTCTTTGTACATTGATACCATCTTAAAAAGGTATAACATGGATAATTCCAAAAAAAGTCTATCTACCGATAGGCATTGGAAATACTCTTAGTAGGGAGGATTGTCCTAGAACACCTAAAGAGAGAGAATTCATGAGTAGGATCCCATACGCTAGTGCATTGGAAGCTATCATATACACCCTGACATGTACACGTCCTGATGTGGCTTATGAACTAGGAGTGATTAGCCGATATCAGGCAAATCTTGGTGAGGAACATTGGAAGGTGGTGAAGACTATTCTTAAGTACTTAAGAAGGACTAAAGACCAATTCCTCATTTATGGAGATTCTGAGTTGAAACTTGAAGGTTATACTGATGACAAGTTTCTCTTCAGTTAGAGATGATAGCAAATCTATTTCTGATTATGTATGATAGTGCGGTAGTTGAAAAAGTTCTAAACAAGCTACAGTAGGTGATTCAGTGACTGAAGTAGAATATATAGCAGCTAGTGAAGCTGCTAAGAAAGTTATATGAATGAATAAGTTCTTAACTGAACTTGGCGTGGTTCCTTCAATAAAAGGTGCAGTTCCATTATTGTATGTCAATACTGGAGTCATTGCTCAAGCAAAAGAACCAAGATTACACCAAAAATCCAAACATGTCCTGTGAAGGTATCACTTGATAACAGAAATCATTGAACGTGGAGGCGTCGAGATTCAAAAGGTTGATAGAAAGGAAAATATTGCAGACTCATTCACTAAAGCTCTTGGAGTAAAGGAGCATGACAAGAACAAGTGAAAATTGCGAATGAAGCAAGAGCGATTGGCTCTAGTGCAAGTGGGAGATTGTTAGGGATATAATAGATATGCCTTCGATCCAATCTCATGTTTGATGATTTAAACGTATTTTTGTGAACGTTATTTGATATAAAAATATATATAGCATCTGATATTATTTTATCATAGTTCTAATTATTAGCCGTCCCTTATGGGTTGTTGAAGCCAGTCCCTTTGTAGGAAAACTTTTGCGACTATAAACAAATTAACTGTTTGTGTAGCTTGGCAAGCCGTCCCTTATGGGTTGTTGAAGCCAGCCCCTTTGTAGGGAAACTTTCGTATCTATGATTTAGTTTGCTGTCTTGGAGTCTCTTACTTTGTTCTTTATACTGTGAAAACTTGTCATCGTGATAGAGATCATGATAATAAGAGTAAAGTCTCTTACAATTTAATATAAATTTGTTCTTGATCGTAGGATTATTAATTTGGACATTAGTCATTCGGTTAGATCAATATCTATGTGATCGTCTTTATGAGATACAGAGTTAATCACATTAACTAAATCATATATATTAAATAAATCATATATATATATATATATATATATATATATATATATATATATATATATATATATATATATATATATGTTGATGTTGTATATAGAGATATGATCATTGAACCGACTCATTAGATAATTCTAATAGTTAGAATTAACATAAATTGTCAATAGGATATTTTCTTGAAGAATGTGATGTAAGAGTTTCCTTTGACCTGAGATCGTCATAGTAATTAACAGGTTAGTTATTGTGCTTTGATACTAGACACATATGGCCCTACGGATACAGTTGAAAGGATATTGGGTAGTATTAAATAATTGTAGAATTATTGATTGATCAAGATGGAATCTGTCCACTGTTGGTAATGAGTTTAAGATCCATGTTTTACATGAAATATAAACGACCAAACTAAGACCTTGGCCAGGGCAATCAAATAAAAGAAGAAAAGAGTTTCTTAGGTCATTCAATGGTCGATTATACTTGACATGAGCACATAGTTGGTCACCTAGGATTTGACAGTTGAACCATATCCTAGGGTGATTCAACATGAGGAAATATTACTTTATTCATCTACTGGTTCTTGAGAGTAAATTGTGTACTTTATTTTATCCGATCGTTAAGGAGTGTTGCTAGAAACCACCCTTGATTAGTATATTGATTTGTTCAATTTACTACCGGTGTAGTATAGTGTTTTGATCTTTGCTAAAGGATTAATTACTTTTTTATTTGATAATTAAGTTAAAAAATTTAATTAGTAAAATAAATTTAGTTAGTAGTCCAAATAAAATATTATTACATTCTTTGCTAGCATAGAGAATATAGTTAATATCATGAACAAATTGAAGTTTTTTATTTGGAATAGAAAATAAAATTATATCTCTTGAAAATTGTTTACCCTAAATTTCGGATAACAATTGAATTTATACGTGGTTTTAAGGATATGTGGCCTAATTTGATACAAATGACGAATAATATGAAAAAAGTTAAAATTAAGGGATAAATGGAAAAGAAACGCAGACCACCCAAGTTAGACACTCTTGGCCGTTGGCTGATCCTTCTTGGAGAGAAACTGATTATAATGGAAATTGAAAAAAGTTGATGATAAAATAATTCAAGAAAGCAATATATCACTATTTTTTCTTTTTATTGATGATTCGTGTCAAAGATTTCCCGTAAATGGTTCAACTCTCCCTTCATATAGTGGGGAGGTTATACATCTGATGCAACTTTATACAAGGTAAAAATCTCCGCACAAGGTAAAAAATCTCCTGGTTTGCTAATTAAGCAGTTCTATTGATTAGTGCCGAGATTCCTGCCGTGATGTTCGTCCCATTATGGATATTCCGGTTTTCCGTCCTTTAGATTTAATGATCTTCCCTCGGACATTTTCAGAGTCAGGCTCGATTTCGGACCACGGGCTCGGTGTTCTCGAGGTTGGACATTCTGGCTTCGTGTTCTGCTTCGATGAAGCTCGGGTTCGATCTTTGATCATATGCATTCCGAACCCGATCTGTCATGAAATAGTTGAACTCGATGTTAATCATATAGAGTCGAGCCCGATTTTGACCACATATAGATGGGCCCGACTTGGACCGTATACAGATAGTCCCCTCGTTTTTTGGAGAGTAACGACGAGAAACGATATGAGCCTCAAATTCTCATTCTGATAAGTGATGGTGAACTTATGACGTACGCGATATGAAAATCGAAAATGTCCCATCAGAAAAGCCTTTTAAAGCATCAAGTGTGTGTCGGTCAGCGTTCTGCAACTTTGGGATGCGAACCGCCATTTTGAGAGGCTATAAATACCCTTTTTCACCCTTTATATTCAAATGTTCGTATTTTTTTATAAAACTACATCGTTCTTATCTTCAAGACCTCCTGCGTTCTAGTTTTCTGAAAATACCTCACAAGCTATCTTCATACTATATTTCCTTTGCATCTGTATCTTTTAATTTCTTCATCTATTCAAAACAGTGGCGAAGACTTCAAAATCCGTTCCTCAAAGACAAACTCCCTCTTCTTCTCAACCTGCTGAGGACGTTTCGCCTGTCGTCATTGAGGAACCTACAATGGAGCCCCCTTTGAAGGCGTTTGTACCAACCAGGTGTTCAACTGGAGCCGATTTTAAGGTCGATAAAGCTTCCTCAATACCGGGCCGATGTGAACCGGTCACGAGATACATCTGTTCAATCACCGACAGAGTTCTCGATAAAGTCAAGGAAGACTGTAACTGGGTCGACAAGTGTGTGGTGGTTCCTGCACCTGAAGAAGCAATCACTACCCACGGGGAGGGTTTTTTAAGTGTTTACACTTATCCCTTTATGTTGGGCCCTTTGGACCCAGTCATTATTACCTTCTGCAAAAGGTACGAAGTGACCCTAGGCCAAATTCATCCTTCTTTCTGGAGGATAGTCATCCTTCTCCGTTTTTTTTGTAAACAAGATCGAGGGGTATCCTTTCACTGTCGATCATCTCATGCGTTTGTACAGTCCCCGACTCTATTGAGAAGGGTTGATAAAACTTGCTCGTCCGGCAAGCAAAGCCCCGTTCTCAAGTATTTATGAGGATCGGGATCGATGTTGGTTGGGTCGATTTGTTCGAGTGAAAGCATCGGACCTAATCCCGGCCGAGGATATGCCATTTCCTGAGAAATGGAATATGAAGCGTAAGTGTAGCACTGCTTACCAATTTGTTTATTGTTCTCCCTTTCACCCTTCCTCTTATCAATTTTATATGGCGCAGCTGTGTCTCGGATGCCGAATGCGATTCCTCGTCTCATAGAATGGGTCGAGGGGATTGTATCCCAAAGACCATATTCAGAGCACGCATGGCGCGAGCTTTCGAAAGGCCGATGGGAGGCCCAACTTCACGGTGAGATAAGTTACACTCGAGCTTAATTCTTTATGCTATCGATTTCTAACGTTTTTTACCTTTCTTTTGCAGGTTTATCAAAGGATGTTGAGATGAGACCTTCACCAACAGGTGATGATGTTCCCAGCGAGCCCCCTGTTTCGAAGCATGATAAAGAGAAGAAAAGGAAAGAGGCCCTAAGTTCCTCAGACCTTGGAAAAAAGAGACCGAGGAAAAGATTGGCTCGCAAGCCCAAGGGGAGTGCTAGTGATCGAGTATTACCTCGGACTTACTACATCGATTGAGGGTGAGTCTAAGGAGGAAGAAGAGGATTTCGACCTATTGGCTAGTGTGCCGCCACAATCTAAAGGGCAGGGGGTCCCCGAACCAAGGGCTAGTGAAGCGGACCTTCATCAAGTTGGGAGACCCAAGTTGGAGACAAGAACTGGGGCTTCCCCAGATACGTGGAGAGCACCGCTGGGAGTCCTGGGTCCGATTGAGATGGTTGATTCGCCCTCTTTCTCGGAATCAACGTTCAACGAGGCCCAAATGGCAAAAGAACGTTCCCCGGATGGAGATCATAGATCGAAAGACCCTTTCCTCAATTTTTTCGATGGTGTGGATTCGGCGTCCACGGAAGACGTTCATGGGATTGGTAATTTAGAGGTACAGAGGAAAAGCTACTCCATCGATACAAGCAGGATTTCCTTCAGTCCAAAATTGGTCAATCGATTTCCCACGCCGAGCGCTTACCCTGATCGAAAATGATCCATATCTTTCACCATTCCCAAGGATGCAAGGGTTCTTTCCACTCCCGTCGGAGTGGCCAGTTATCTTTGGTGCTCGGTGACCGAGGTAGATCAGGAAAAAATGAACGAGGTGGATGCGCCCTGCCTATTCAATGAAGCTCAACAGGTGCTAAATCGGGTAATTTCCGATAAGCTCTATTTGATGTCCTTTGTTTTGCACTTTAAAATTTCAATTAATCATAACATTTCCTTTATGCTTGCAGGCCTCGGTACTTCACCATGAAGCCTTTCTCTAATTTCGGGAAGAGTCGAAACGCTATGAACGGCTCAAAGGGGAGATGATGAACCTCCATGCCGAATTGGAGCTTACCCGAAAGGTTAATGCTGGCTTGGTCGAGCAAGTAGAGCAAAATCTTGATCAGATTAATCAACTTCGATCTGAAATAAGCGTGGCTAGAGCTGAGGCTGATGAGTGGAGGAGCAAGATGGATCAGCTGGCCTCGAAAAAAGAGACATTTCAGGCACAGTTAGCTTCAGCAGAGGCTCAGCTTAGAGAGGCAAAGGAGAAAGTGGAGGCCCAAATCAGCAACACCGACGAGCTCCAATCTCGGATCAGCACGATTATCTCAGATCGAGATATGGCTAAAGAGCTAAAAACGGCCAAGTCGGAAATTTTCGTGGTCAAAGCCGAAGTTGATGAACTGGTGGCTCAATATAAGGCCGATGCTGAAGCTGCTCAAGATCAATCAAGGATTATGGTTGATCATATGAGGTGGCAATCTCGCAGACTTGTCCTTAAGAGATTCATGCTCGAGGATTTGATTTATCAGCGGAGATCGAAGATGCTAGGATAGTCAAGGCTGAGACTAGAAAATTAGCCTTCCCGGAGGAGGATAATTCCGAGGAGTCAGTTGAATCTAAATAATTAGACGACCTCGAAAATTCTGATATCGAGGCGGGATCTAATTGAGACCAAGTCGCTCCAGACCGAGTTTTTATCTTTTCCCATGTTTAATATTGTGTATCGAGGTTGCTCGATTTTGTGGAAGGGATTTTTGATGTATATATGTAAAGCTTTCTTTTTGCAACTTTCGAAATACCATAGCCCTCAAATACTATTAACTTGTTATGGCCTTAACCTTTAAAATTCGGGGTTCGCCTTAATAGATCTCTTCCCCCCTCGAGTTCTGTTAACTCGAAACGGCTTTAACGTTTAAAGATCGGGGTTTACCTTAATAGGTCTCATCCCCCCTCGAGTTCTGTTAACTCGGAATGGCCTTAGCCTTTAAAGTTCGGGGTTTGCCTTAATAGGTCTCATCCCCCCTCGAGTTTTGTTAACTCGAAATGGCCTTAGCCTTTAAAGTTTGGGGTTTTCCTTAATAGGTCTCATCCCTCCTCGAGTTCTGTTTCCTCGAAATAGCCTTTGCCTTTAAAGTTCGGGGTTTTCCTTAATAGGTCTCATCCCCTCTCGAATAAGTTTGTTTTTCAGACAAGTCCCCGAGTGAGAGAATGGTTATTCGAACTAAAATTAAAGTGGCCCTTGGGCTCGTTTGATCGGAAGCAAGATGTTTGTATACAAGAAACTTTTCTTTATTCTCGTTCATGCATGTTTACAATTTGTGTTAGGGTTCGATCAATCTATTTGGGCACGGTTCATTTGACCGTTTGGCCCTTACATTGAATCCTATTGATCCTTGACCCTTCAATCCTAGAATATCTTTCCAAGCTAATGTGGCCCCCCAGTATTCGGGGTCGATTGAAGATAGGCTTAGAATAATGTCGTCACCGATTTGCTATTGGCCTTCGAATCTAAGTTAGCACGATTTACTAGTTGCCTCATTAAAAACCTTGCCGTAAAAACCATTTTGGGACAAAACCGGTTCAAGGAAAAAAGAGTGCAACGCGTGCTTTCAGACTTAATATCTCGTATCTCTCGATCCATGGTACCTCGTTTGATACCTGAAAATGTTAGTTCATGATGCAAATAAAAATAAAGAACAGGGTCGTACCTTAGCAGTAATACCGTTTGGTAGTTGTTTACCATCCACTGTTCCGAGCTTGTAGGATCCCTTTCCGGTGACTTGAATGATACAGTAAGTTCCTTCCCAGTTTGGTCCCAGCTTTCCTTTATTCGGGTTCCGTGTGTTTGGTGTAACCTTCCTTAGTACTAAGTCCCTGACATTAAAATATCGAAGGTTGGTCCTTCTGCTGTAATATCGTTCGATCCTTTTCTTTTGAGCAGCTAGTCGAACAAGGGCAGCTTCACGGCTTTCATCTAACAGTTCCAAGTTCGTATTCATAGCTTCGTAGTTCGATTCCTCTGTCGCAAACCAGAACCTGACACTTGGCTGCTCGACCTCGACCGGTATCAAAGCTTCGGCGCCATAAACCAGAGAGAACGGGGTGGCTCCGATGCTGGATTTTTTGGCTGTACGGTATGCCCATAGGACTTCGGGTAATATTTCCTTCCATCTCCCTTTGGCATCGGTTAATCTCTTTTTGAGATTATGAACTATTGTTTTGTTGGTAGATTCGGCTTATGCATTCCCAATGGGGTGGTAGGGCGTCGATAGGATCCTTTTGATCTTGTGATCTTCGAGGAATTTTTTCACTTTGCTACCAATGAATTGCTTCCCGTTGTCGCATATGATCTCGGCTGGCATTCCAAATCGGCATGTGATGTGATCCCAAATGAATTCTATCACTTCTTTTTCCCTAACCTTCCCATACGCCTGCGCTTCCACCCATTTAGAAAAATAATCAGTCATAAATAGTATAAATTGAGCCTTACTTGGTGTGTACGGAAGAGGGCCAACGATGTCCATCCCCCATTTCATGAACGGCCATAGTGATAGGACTGAGTGGAGTACCTCCTCGGGTTGATGGATCATCGGTGCGTGCCTTTGGCATTCGTTACATTTTCAAACTAACTCCTTTGCGTCTTTTTCCATGTCGAGCCAATAATAACCGACTATAATTATTTTCCGGATTAGCGGCTCGGCACCGGAATGGTTCCCCCAAGTACCTTTATGAATTTTCCTTAAAATGTACTCAGTGTCGCCCGGTCCCAGACATATCGCGAGTGGGCCGTCAAATGTTCTTCTGAACAAGGTACCGGCATCGGACAAGCTGAACCGGGCTGCCTTCATAGGCAGGGCCCTCGACTCTTTTAGATCTAAGGGAAGTTTGCCGGAACTGAGATATTCTACATATTTGTTCCTCCAACCCCAAGTTAGACTTGTCGAATTGATCTCAGCGTGGCCTTCTTCCACTACCAACCTCATGAGCTGTACGAACTTTCCCAAATCAACCTCGTCGTCTTCGATCGACGACCCCAAATTGACGAGCTCGTCGGCCTCATTATTTTGATCCTGAGGTATATGTTGTAAGGTCCATTCTTTGAACCGATGCAACGTCACTTGCAGTTTGTCTAAGTATCTTTGCATTCGCCCTTCCTTGACCTCGAATGTTCCATTGACTTGATTTACCACAAGAAGGGAGTCGCACTTGGCTTCGATCACTTCAGCTCCCAGGCTCTTGGCTAGTTCTAGGCCTGCAATCATGGTTTCATATTCTGCCTCCTTGTTAGTCAGTTTCACAGTCTTAATAGATTGTCGAATTATGTTACAAGTTGGTTGCTTCAACACAATGCCAAGTCCGGATCCATTCGTGTTCGAAGCACCATCTGTGAAAAGGGTCCACATTCCTGAATGAGTTCTTAAGCCAGCTAACAACTCTCTTTCGACCTCGAGTATTAGGGATGGTGTAAAATCGGCCACAAAGTCTGCCAACACCTGAGATTTGATGGCGGTTCGAGGTCGACATTCAATGTCGTACCCACTTATTTCTATGGCCCTTTTGGCCAATCGACCTGAGAGCTCGGGCTTATGCATCACATTTCTTGATGGGTAAGTTGTTACGACGCATATGGGATGACATTGGAAATACAATTTCAGTTTCCTAGATGCACTTAACAAAGCGAGCGCCAGTTTTTCTAAGTGAGGGTACCTAGTCTCGGCTTCACCTAAGGTTCTTCTGACATAATAAATCGGGAATTATGTACCTTGTTCTTCACGGACTAGGACTTCGCTTACCGCTATCTCTGAGACTGCTAGGTAAAGGTACAGTTGTTCGTCCATCTTCGAGATATGAAGCAACGGCGGGCTCGATAAATATCTTTTGAGCTCTTCCAAAGCATGCTGGCATTACGGAGTCCATCAAAAGTTATTCTTCTTTTTCAATAGAGTGAAGAACCGGTAGCTTTTATCATATGACCTCGAAATGAATCACCCTAAAGCGGCTACCCGTTCGGTTAACTTTTGCACGGCTTTCACGTCATCTACGACCGTGATGTCCTCGATAGCCTTAATTTTTTCAGGGTTGATCTCGATTCCACGATTCGAGACTACGAATCCGAGGAATTTGCCTGAACCCACACCAAACGCGCACTTTTCCAGGTTCAACTTCATGTTGTACTGCTTCAACACACTTAATGTTTCCTGCAAATGATTTAAATGGTCCTCTGCTCGCAGGGATTTAACTAACATGTCGTGAATATAAACCGCCATTGTCTTTCCTAGTTGTTTTTCGAACATTCGGTTTACTAAGCGTTGGTATGTGGCTCCAGCATTTTTTAACCCAGCTGGCATTACATTGTAACAGTATGTGCCATATTTAGTGATGAAGGAAGTTTTTTCCTGATTACCTGGGTCCATTCGTATTTAGTTGTAGCCGGAGTATGCATCGAGAAAACTAAGGGTCTCATGGCCGGCAGTAGCATCGATCATGCGATCGATGCTGGGTAAGGGAAAAGAGTCTTTTGGACATGCTTTATTCAAGTCTTTATAATCTACACACATTCTTAATTTATTCCCTTTTTTAGGGACTACCACTACGTTTTCCAACAACTCCGAGTATTTAACCTCCCGAATAGACCCTATCTTTAGAAGTTTAGTTAGCTCATCCTTGATGAACGCATCTTTGATTTCGAACTAAGGCCTCCTTTTTTGTTTGACTGGATGGAACTTCGGATCTAGGCTCATCTTGTGAGTGGTTATCTCCGATGGTATACCTGTTATATCAAGGTGGGACCAAGCGAAGCAATCTTCGTTAATTGTAAGAAATCGAATAAGTTTTGTCCTAAGCTCGAAGCTCAACCCCGAGCCCAGGTATACCTTTCGTTCGGGAAAGTCTTCTCGTAATGTGACTTGTTCCGGTTCCTCGATAGTCGATTTGCTGGCATCGGAATCATCGGGGGTGATGAAAGATCTGGGAATTCCATAATCATCATCCTCGACATATACTTGTTTATCCACATTTGCCGAAGATGGTATCTATGATTGCTATTTTGTCTTGCTCTCGACCCGTTGGTTAGGAACCGTTGGTGTTGGTGTCATTTCTTCCATCATGAACATATCTCTTGCAGCTGGTTGCTCTCCTTAAACCGTTTTAACTCCATCGAGCATCATAAACTTCAACACCCGGTATAATATCGAAGGTACCGTCCTCATGTCATGGATCCATGGCCTTCCGAACAGAGCAGTGTATCTCATGTCCCCTCCGATCACACAAAACTTTGTTTCTCGAATGGTTCCAGCAGTATTTATTGGCAATGTTATTTCACCCTTGGTGGTCTCACATGCCATATTGAACTTGTTAAGTACTCGGACTGTAGGAACAATTTGATCCGACAGGCCGAGTTGCTCCACGAACCACGATCGGATTATATTGGCCGAGCTACCTGGGTCGATTAACACACGTTTTACTCTAACTTTATGTATAAGTACAGATATTACCAGTGCGTCATTGTGGGGTTGTACAATTCCTTCCGCATACTCGTCGTTAAAAGATAAAGTCCCCTCTGGCGTGTAATCCCGAGTGCGTTTTTCCCTAATGATGGATATTTTGGTACGTTTCAATATCGGACCTTGAGGGGTATCGACTCCACCGATAATCATGTTGATTGTATGTTGAGGTTCTTCCTGGCCTATCTATTAATTCCTATTTCCCAAGTAATTTTTTGCTCGGTCGCTCAAGAATTCTCGAAGGTGTACGTTATTAAGTAATCGGGCAACTTCTTCTCTCAGTTGCCGATAGTCTTCTGTTTTATGACCGTGAGTGCCGTGATACTTGCATATCTAATTAGGATCCCTTTGGGTTGGATCGGATTGCAATGGTCGAGGCCATTTAGTATCTTTGATGCGACCAATAGCAGATACGATAATGGCAGCATCTACATTAAAATTATACTCCGATAATCGAGGTGCTTCTTTATGCCCGATGGGCCTTTCGAAATTGCTTTTGCTCATGAGCCCCCGGCTGTTCTGACTTCGGTCATTTCTCCTTTCATGTCTTGGGAATTTTGCCCGGATACACCGATTTTTCTATCCCCGTGATACGACCGATGTTGCTCTCTATTCGATCTTGGTTCGCGATAAACTTCCCTTCGGATTTTGTCAAAAGCCCAAACGGGGTAAATGGATCCCGAAGGGGCTCCGAGCTGATCGTCTTCGACTCTGACTTTTTGATTGGTACCGGCTATGTACGTAAGCCCATGTGACGGCAGGGTACTCTATTAAGTTCTGTTTTATTTGTTGCGAAGCCGTCGAGCTTCGAACATTGAGCCCTTGACTGAAAGCTTGAACAACCCAATCGTCTGTGACCGGTGGCAGATCCATCCGTTCCATTTGGAACCAGGACACGAACTCTCTAAGCATCTCGTTATCCTTCTACCTGACTTTGAAAAGGTCCAATTTTCACATTTCGACCTTGATGGCGCCTGTGTGTGCCTTCACAAAAGAATCTGCAAGCATAGCAAACGAGTCAATAGAATTAGGGGGTAAGTTCTGATACCATGTCATGGCTCCTTTCGATAGGGTTTCCCCAAATGTTTTCAACAGAACGGATTCGATCTCGTCATCCTTCAGGTCGTTACCTTTGATAGTGCATGTATATGCGGTTACATGCTTGGTTGGGTCGGTCATTCCGTTGTATTGGGGGATTTCTGGCATACGGAATTTTTTGGGTATCGATTTCGGAGCCGCGCTCGGTGGAAAAGGTTTTTGTATGAACTTTTTAAAATATAGGCCTTTTAATACGGGGGGTGCTCCTGGGATCTGATCCACCCTGGAGTTGTACGTTTCCATCTTCTTATTATTTGCCTCGATTTTCTTCTCCCCAGATTCTATTCGCTTAGTTAGTTCTTCGAGCATCTTCATAATTCTGGGGTTTTCCCCCGATTCACACTCATTCAACCTTCCTACAACTGATCCATCCTTATAGGTAATTTCCCGGGAAGGGCCAGGCTCAACCCTGTTCGAGATTTGGCTTCGGTTTTGTAACTGAGCTATCGTTGCCTGTTGGGCTTGAAACATTTCGAAGATCATCCGGAGGCTGATCCCGTCCCTTTCATCGTTTTGGGGATTTTGTGTCACCGATCGGGTTCCCCTATGAATGCTATTTGAGGGGCCGGTAAGCTGATCTGTATCGACTGCCACTTGTGAATTAGCATCAATTGGAATTTCATCACCGGGCGCTATGTTATTATTTTCGCCCTGATGATCGAACTCGTTATCAATTTGCAGAGGTGCCAGTTGAGAGTTTTACATTTCCGTATTGCAACCTGGAATCAGAAACACTTCAAAAAGCAAGTGTGAAACAATATGTGTGACGAAAAGTTGTATCAAATATCCACTATTATCCTTAGTCCCACGGTGGATGCCAAACTGTTTACCCTAAATTTCGGATAACAATTAAATTTATACGTGGTTTTAAGGATATGTGGCATAATTTGATAGAAATAACGAATAATATGACGAAAGTAAACATTAAGGGATAAATGGAAAAGAAACGCAAACCACCCGAGTTAGACACTCTTGGCCGTTGGCTGATCCTTCTTGGGCAGAAACTGATTATAATGGAAATTAAAACAAGTTGATGATAAAATGATTCAAGAGAACAATATATCACTGTTTTTTCTTTATATTGATGATTCGTGTCAAAGGTGTCTCGTAAATGGTTCAACTCTCTCTTTATATAGTGGGGAGGTCATACATCTGATGCAACTTTATACAAGGTAAAAATCTCTGCACAAGGTGAAAAATCTCCTGAGTTGCTAATTAAGCGGTTCTATTGATTAGTGCCGAGATTCATGCCGTAATGTTTGTCCCATTACGGATATTCCGATTTTTCGTCCTTTAGGTTTAATGATCTTCCCTCGGACATTTTCGGAGTCAGGCTCGATTTCGGACCACGGGCTCAGTGTTCTCGAGGTTGGACATTCTGGCTTCGTGTTCCGCTTCGATGAAGCTCGGGTTCGATCTTCGATCCTACGCATTCCGAACCCGATCTGTCATGCAATAGTTGAACTCGATGTTGATCATATAGAGTCGAGCCCGATTTTAACCACATATAAATGGGCCCGACTTCGACCGTATACGAAAATATATCTGTAATATATATTTAGTACATGTAATAAGTATTTGTTTACATAAGATATTTATATAAATATTAATGATGACTAATTTGTTAAATCTAATTTAGAATTGGATTAACGTTGTCCAGGAAGTGTCAGCAATTCTCTTTTGAAATGGAATTCGACTTTCAAGAAGGAAAATTATATAAACTTTAATTTTAGAGATTAAACTTGTACTCCAAAAGAAAATCAACATCTTAACCATTACTTAACCAAATAGGAAAAACGTTCCCGTTTGATGATATAAAAGGGTGTTAGGCTGTCGCAAAAGTGAGAGAAAAAAATTATTCTTGACAAAGAAAAATTTTTCCTTGTCACATTAATTACATGCTGAAAGTTTTTGAAAAAATTTCAGGACACGTTTTTCGTTTAATTTGTTGCTGGTTTTATTGATTAAAGAGTTGATAGTAAGGATCGGTCTTGGTGTGAATAAGCATAGAGTCTTCGCACTATCGAAGAAATTTTGAAACGAGACTCTTTTATCAGGTACGTTTTAAATCCGATTTTTAACCTGTAAATAAATTTTAAATACGAAAAAATTTACTTATAATTATTATTACCTTCCGCTGCATGTTACAAACACCTATATACAATCTTTCACGAGAAGCACCAGCGATTTCAAGGCACTTTCGGCAATTGCGATATAGAGAAGTAGGCTTTCTTGATGCTGTATTTACCACCTGTAATATGGGCATCTAGAGCAGATAAATTTGGCATCATTTTGTCTGTTTGGATCACCAACCAGCTGATTTGCTTAGTGAAGGCGTAGTGTTGAAAATGTAGAGTCCCTTGTTTAAAAGTGTTGTTTTTATTCGTATTGCTGATAGCGGAGGCGTGATTTCCTTTTAAATTATTTTTTATATAACTTTCATTTCTGTCGATAAAAAATTTATATATATAATGATTGTGAAAGGGTGATAACTTTATGATTGTAAAATCCTACTTAGTACTCTTTTTCTTAATCTATAAATTTATACTGTTAATAATTTATCAAAATTATGAACTAACATTATCCCATAATGTATAGTCTTTTCTTTTTTTTTAAATTCTATTCATCTCTTCTCCCCAACCTTTTTTTTTGCTTAACTCCTCTTTCTTTAACCTCACCCTGGCCGCAGTTAAACATATTTGCTCATTTTAACACCTTTGTGGTAATATTTGGGCTAATTTAACCGGTCCTTTTAGGAATTTACAGGTTAATCCATTAGATTTATTGAGAAGTTGAAAAGATAACCATATACTTAGAGTAGTTTTTTAGTTATTTACAAACTAGCAGTTAAGAGATTAAATACATAATAGCAATTAAGAAATTAAATACATGATATAAAACTATAAATAAATTCGGGGTAATAAACAGAAGTATAATTTTTAGATAAAAATAGTAATTTACATGTTTACGGGAGAGAGATTTCCCTTTTGGTGAACCCAAAAGAGTTTATTGGACTTGAAAATAAAAAACTTGCACACTAAAGCATAAAGCTTTATTTATTTTACAGGCTTGAGATAGAAAATACTAAAGCATACATAGAAAAATATTTTACAAAGGGTGTTGGAGAATGATGGGTGATGAAGGGAATATTGGATATTTTCTTCAGATGGGTCTTCTAGTTGTGTTTTTGTTCTTTAATCTTCCTCGTCTTATATAGCCGAGCTTTTGAGCGGATTTAGAAATGGACTTCAAATATCTTTAGAAATCTTTCTTTTCTAGCTTTGTCGGGTACTTCATTGGGCCCCATCATTACATGGCTTGAACAGAAATGATTCCTCTTTATTTGTCACTTTGTGATTATTTTTTTCACTCGAAGATTTCAAAGTCTGTTGCCAGTCTTTTTCGGTACTACTTTTCTTCTTTTCTCACATGTCTCATGTCTTTTCTTCCTTTGTTGGTAGCATTATTGTACCTTTGGTGTCTATGTGTTGTTTTCAGATTATTTGTTGCTTCTGTGTATCAAGATTTGGTAGAGTTATTGACTCTAAACTCATTCCTGAATCATGTTTGGATCCTGAGCATCTTGATAATTTAGGTAGTTATCAGGGCTGTTCTCATCTTCGTACTTATTATCTTCTCCTGATTTTTGGGATATTTCTGGACTGGGGTTTATCTCTGGACTAAGATCTGGACTGGGATTTCCAAAAACATGTTTGTCTTGTTTTTCTCTTTCTTGAAAGAATTTCTCCAATGTCTGCTTAACTATATTTTCTATTTTATAATTCTTTTTCTTTTTTGACATTATTCCTTTCTTTTTCGAGACTTCTCCTTGTATCGGTGTTTTAGGTAGTCTCCTTTTTGGTTGGCTTGATGAGCCTTCATTTTCACTTTTTGGCAAAATGACAGCCGTAAACGATTTTGATGGGTCTTTATCGGCTACCGTTTAAACCGGACTAGCTACATCTTTATCCGATACAGTAAATTTATTGCATTAAGTGGGGATTGCACACCCTTCTCATCCATTTTATTTTGAGAATGAGATGGAGAACTCAATTGTTGTGAGTAGTACCTTGGCTGGGAGATAACCTGAGTCTGTAATTGTACTAATTCATACTTCACTGCCTGGAATCTTTTTTCTAATATCTTTACCTGCTCCACTAGTCTTACCTTCTCTTGTTCCAGGGACTCATTCTTTTAATTAGGTCTTTTGAAAACATCGGTCATTGACGAACAATGATCACAGAGAATTATCTTGTATATGTCTTTTTGGATATTGTATTGAGGAGTTTTTTCTGCGTCTTGTCTTAGTGCTGAAGAGATGTAGTAATTTGGTCCTAATATTCCCCGTGCATAGTCTAATGCTTCGGTGAAATCATTAACCCTTTAAAGAGAGGTTCTTCTAAATCTTTAATGGAGTCTAAAACTTTTATCCAAGTTTGAAAAATACCATTTGTCTTGTCGTGTATAATTACATAATATTTAAATATTTTTTCTTGATTTTTATTTGCAAAATACTGTCCTAAAGCATTAAGAGCTGCTATAAAATATTTAGTGTCTTTTTTATTGTGCTCTATCCATAAATTATCAATTGGTTTATCTATGACGCATTCTGGTAAAACTCTAAACAACATATTTGACAGTAGAAAGAATATTAAATTATGTTTTTCAAAATGTATTCTACCCATACATGTCTGTTCTACCAATGTTTGTGGCTTAAATAAAAGATTACCTAATATTGTCTAGGAATACGTGTATGAGGGTGAGGCTTTGATGCCTTTTCCCTTATCTTCTGTCTTGAAAACTTTTGGTCTCATGTTGTAGAATATGTCTATTATTGACTGAAATTTTTAACCTACTTAACTGATCAGCTAAATTATTATCTTTTCCTTTAATATGCTCAAAGACTAAATTATAGATTGATATGGTATCAATGAAGTTTAACCATCTTCATCTACTGCTATTCTTCGCATTTATCTTTTGGTGAAATTTAACTATGGCTTCACAATCAGTTCTAATTAATACCTTCTGGTTTATTTAATATATAGAGTCTGAAACTATTTAGTCCATATATTACAGCTTAATTTCTGCATTTATACTACTCTTATTTCCTTTTTCTTTATATTTACCACTTTGCTAAGCACATATTTACTCTTTATTTTTATCCCTATATTTATTGGGCTTTGCTTTTAATATTGCTCCCCATCCTTCAAAACTTCCATCTGTCTTTATAATTAAATAGTCTGTTTCTAAGGGCATGTTTAAATCAGGAATATTTTTTATTTTGTCTTTTATTTTCTGTATATCTTTTGTATTGAAATATTTTTGTCATGTAGAACCTGTCTTAGCATATAAAGGTCCTGCTATTTTGCCTAGATCTTTTAAGAAGCTTCTTGCGTAATTTATTATTCCTAGAAACTTTTGTAATTCTTCAGTATTATCTAATTTGTCTGGCATTTCTAAAGCCTTTTTAGCTATATGGGGTTGCAATTTAATCTTTCCATCTTCTAAGACTATTCCTAGGAAATTTATGTAACTTTTACATAATTTCATCTTCTTTTTACTAATTATTATTTTATTATCTACAAATAATCGGAAAATTATTTGTAGATGTCCTAAATGTTCTTTATGTCTCTACTAAATACTAATATATCATCTACATATACTAAAGCAAATCTTTTATATTCTCCAAATATGCTATCCATTTTTCTTTGGAAGATAGGTGGATCTGTTTTTAATCCAAATGGCATTACCAAACCATTCGAAATGTCCTTCAGGACAAGTGAGTACCGTCCATTCTATACTTTCTTCATGCATTTTTACTTGCCAATATCCTGATTTACAGTCGAATTTGGTAAATATCTTTCTTTCTTGTATTCTATTGATTACCTCTGTTTTATCAGGTAACTTATATCCATCTGTTTTAGTATTATCATTAAGTCTTTTATAATTTATTACCGTTCTTGCCTTTCCTCTTATGATTTCATTATGATTTCTTACCATAAAAGCAGCTGACCTATGTTTAGAAGTAGATCTCCTTATTACACCTAAATTCATAAGTTCTTTAATTTGGATCTTAACGTCTTCTAAATCTTGATTTGTGGCTTCTATTGAGGCTGTCTTGATTATATATTCTGGGTTTATTATGTCTAACTTACAGATAATCTTATTATTTTTCTAATTTTAAAGGTTTCTCTCCTATTATTTCAATTTTGTCTAATATTTTTATTATATTATCTAAATCTTTTAGATTTTTTATTATTCCTATTTTTTCTATTCCTATTCTAAAATTATAAATTACTGTTTCAACATCTATTAAAGTATAATTGTCACGACCCGGATTTTCCACCCTCGGGAGTCGTGAGGACGCCTACTAGTGAAAGCTAGGCAAGCCAATTAGCCGAATTATTTGTCTTGTTTCTATTTGTTTAAATTCATTACAACTTAAAACCAAAAAATAATAAACAACATAACTTAACGAACGAAACAATAAAATTTCAGTCTTTAAAATACCACTAATAAAATCTCCTTAACGAAACTACCCAAGATTTGGTGTCACAACTTCACAAACTGTCTAAGAATACTACAAATAAGGGTCTGAAAAAAAATAATAAAGTACTGTCTCTAGGACTACATAAAAGAAACAGGTAGAATAGATAGTGGGAGACACCAAGGCCTGCGGACGCCTGCAGGACTACCTCGGGTCGCCTGATAAACAAGAAGCTGGAAGCTCACTATGGTCCGAAATCTGTAACGCTGGGATCTGCACAAAAGAGTGCAGAGTGTAGTATCAGCACAACCGACCCCATGTGCTGGTAAGTGCCTGGCCTAACCCCGGCGAGGTAGTGACAAGGCTAGGACCAGACTCCAGATAGACCTGTGCAGTTATATATATATATATATATATATACACATCTACAGCGGAAGGATAGAAGTAATCAAAACTACATAAGTTAGCAACAATTTCTTAGTGCACGTACCATTAATCCTTCCCAATGGTTTTTATATATATATATATATATAGCGGAAGGATAGAAGTAATCAAAACTACATAA